>OX465097.1:11758662-11836162 GCA_949987625.1 Chalcis sispes
TTAACCAATTACATCAATAAAGATAAACAATCGCAAAAACGATACAATTTATTTTAAATGCAAATACATCGCTTCACTCGAAAATTTCAAAATTCTCGCGCGCGAAGAGACGAGAAAAAAAATTTAGAGATAACAAATTACAAAGTGACGTTTGCATTTGCGCCGTTAACTATATATTTATTCTTCGCAAATTCTCGCGCGTAAACACACATGCACACACATAATA
Organism: Chalcis sispes; assembly: GCA_949987625.1. Classification (NCBI taxonomy): domain Eukaryota; kingdom Metazoa; phylum Arthropoda; class Insecta; order Hymenoptera; family Chalcididae; genus Chalcis; species Chalcis sispes. The sequence continues at coordinate 11,758,889 of OX465097.1, forward strand.
AACGCGTCGTCGTTAGTATATAACACAATCTACACGTCATCGCACGAAATCGCATGTTACACACGATGAGCGTCGTAAAAAATAAAAAAAAAAAAAAAATCAAGAAGTAAGTGAAAGTAAACAAAAATCCAACGACGTTTCGCCTCTTCTTATTCTTCTTTTTTTTTTTTTTTTTTTTTTTCTTTCACGCGAACGAGAATAAATGAAAATTGTATTATAATAAAACGGCGAGCGCTCATTGAAAAAGTTCTTTCAAAGTTCTCCACATAGTCCTTTTACTTTTTAAAATTTAAAATCGCTAATACGCTTAATCACTAGAGTTTCGGTTTTATCATCCTCGCCCGCTGAGGCGGACTCTCGATGTACATATATATATATACATACATAAGCGCGCCGCGCTTTCGTTTAGCCGCTCCCTACTTCTTTCATATTCCTTACCTCCCGGCGAACGTACAACATTCTCGCGTTCTCATTCGCCGTGGTTAATCTTTTACTTTTATTTCTATTCTTATAATTCTCCGTATATACGCATCTACAAACACGTATACAGACTCTGTATAATTTATGAGCGGCAAGGGCGCAGGCGCGCGTATGTATATATACGCAAGGTTTAGAGAGTCTCTCGGAGCGCGTCCAGTCTATCGGTGTGTTATTTTATTTCATTTTCCACTTGTGGCGATGGTATATACGGCGGCGTGCAGAAACTTTGGCTTCTCTCTTCGACTTATGCCGAGAGCTCGAGAGACGACGCGATTCGTAAAACCGGAGCGCTCGCTCACGCGCGTGTATTCACGTGCGCGTGTGTACGTTTATCGTGCACGCACACGTTCGCCCGATTCTCACGTATCGCTTTTGGATCTTCCTGCTTTTATACCTTTATTTTTTTATTATTATCGAGGGGCGTTGCGATTCGCTCGTCCATGAAGGATACTTTTAAACGACTCGCCTCCATTTTCGATGTTGGCTTTTCGACTGTTTTTCGCGGGCTTGTAACGTAATTTCATATTTATAATATACACGTGTAATACGTATTTACATGTTTTTTTATGTAAAATTAAGATAATATGTTTAAAATTCATTAATAATATAAATAATATCTTTATAATTTTTAACAACGTGTTTGAACAGTTAAAAACTTAAATTGTCCATTTATAAAATTTAAAATTTTTTAAACCGATAATTAACGAAATATTCAAATTATTTTAAATTTTCAATTTACCTAAAAAAAAAAAAAAATTAAGAAAACGATCACATTTTTCACAACATAAAAATTAATTTAATTTAATATTCAACGTAATAAATAATTTTTTTTCTACGTGCGTCAAATAAAAACAGTGCAAAAAGTAATTTAAAATTTTATAACCAAATAGTAATACGATTATATAATGCCGCAAGTAAGTACACGTTAACGTCAAAAAGCTAACTCTCGAAAGTAAAATTAAATCAGCGTAGCTCGAAAGTATTCTCAAGGTAAGAAGATCAAACGATCATCGAAACTCTCTGCTTTAAAGGAAGGCAAGCGACGCGAAACCATTCGGCCACGCTGACAAAGACGTGCGGCGATAGTACAGTCCTCGCGCGGCTTGCCGTTCCTTTCATAAGTCGTCGTATGAAAAAGCCCGTGGTGTTGTTGAATTTTGTAAAAGTTTCCGTCTTTTAAAAGTTTTGCTCGCCGTACATGCCGGGAAACCGGACAGCGTGAGCTCCGAGCTCGGCGGGCGAGAACTCGTCCTATGTGGTCAAATGGGCAAACTGTCCCGGGTGCGGGGCGAACTGGTACGGATGACCGTAGGGTGACATGTGGTAAGGGACGATGTTCATGCTCGCCATCTTGTGCTCCTTCTTCCACTTCATGCGCCGATTTTGAAACCAGATCTTGATCTGGCGCTCGGTTAAGCAGAGCGCGTGCGCGATCTCGATTCTGCGTCGCCTGGTTAGGTAGCGATTGAAGTGGAACTCTTTCTCCAATTCGAGGGTCTGGTACCTGGTGTACGAGGTCCTCTGACGTTTTGTTTCCCCGTTCGCGTTCACCGTACCTGATGACAATCGAAAATTTATTGTTTTAATATTAAAATTTAATTATTTATTATTATTTTTAAGATTATTTTATTCAGACTTAAATTTCACGTGTAGAAAAATCAAGATTTAGACATTTGATTGGTGTTACAAATTATTTACTTTGAAAAATTATAAAATAACAGTTTCAAATAGTTTCATAAATAAGCCAAATGATAAATCAAAGTACGTTCACATATAAATAAAAAAAAAAAAAATTTTTACAAAAGATACTAGAGCATTTTGATTAAAATGAGTATTTTTAAGAATATATCTCTCTTACAAATAGTCGACCATTAATATTTAATCCAAGCAATCTTAATAAAATAAATCATCGAGCTTTAATTTCATTTTGTCTAAGTGTCTTTTTTAGAATAAATACACGAATATTGCATTGAAATTAAATAAATTGCTCCATTAATCATTAAAGCATTCAATATCGCGCCATTCATTTTAATCGCACATTTCACATATACGCGATCTCGGGCTCAAGCGTTCAAGATACAAGTACCCGCGAGAGTTTATTACTTATCGTGTACGAAACTCGTCCTAGCAAATGGTATCACCGGTAAAGCGAGAACTCGCCCGTACCGGGCATACCGCTAATATTATTACGAAGATTAATGATTTTTCAAATAACCAACTTCGCGGTGCGCCTCTCGGACGCCTCGTGCGAACGAGCCGATTGAATCAATCGTAAAATGCAATTACCCGGGTAGCAGCGAGCTTATCAAGTAATATTAATCGGCGCATTCGAACGATGATTATCGAAGGCGCCAAAGTAGGCAAAACTACTCGTAAATCACCGACGACGACGACGACGACGACGACGACGACGTCGCCCGAAAACTTCTCAACGCGCGCCCGGTGTGCGCGACTAAAATATGCCATCGATCCAGTGCGACCGCGTCTTATACATACTATATGTGTACACAAAGACCAAACGCATCGGCTATCAGGATGCCGGACTTTTCGTTAATTTCTTCCGATTTCCATTTATCGATTCGAGTTCCTAAACCTACGTACGTTTACTTCTCGCGAGTTAAAGCACACATACGTCCAGGTATTATTTATAAATGTAAGAACGAACGAGCGCGAGCAGGTGTAAGCAAATGCATGGGCAATAAATATAATAGGCGCTGTATGGTAAACTCGGTGCGTGCGCGTAACGCGCCCGAGGGCGCGTTCGACGCGTGACGAGCTCGTTAATTATTTCAACGAGTCGTGGTTAATGCCAGAATTTTATAGAACGTTACGCGAGGCGATCGCAACGAACTAAGCAATGGTACTTGGCATCTAATCCCTCCCGAGCCTTACATCAGTTTGCTCTTTTATTCGTGTTCGGTATCGCTTCGGTCTTGTATACGCACGCGCAACACCGCGAGTACCGTCTCCTCCTCCCATATGGCACGTAAATAATTTCGCGAGGCTATTATTACAACTGTGGACGCTACTATTAAACGACGTTAGATGGGCGCTCGCGTATTTACGAGAGGAGTGTCTTGTCCTCCGAGAGTTGGAAATGATGATAACCGACGCGTGACCAAAACTCACTTGCTCTCTCTCTCTCTCTCTCTCTCTCTCCCTTTCGCTTCTTCAGATTTTCGCCTTCGTCTTAGCCAATCTAATTAATTTAAAAGCGCGATTCTCCCACGTCTCGTGAATTACTTGCTTTACAGCCGTTGCGCGCGGTATAAATCTGGAGACGGTGTAGGCAACGATTTCTTTTAAGGATACGCGTCGTTTGAATGCCGATTTATCGAGGATTTACATCGGGCTGCTCGACGACGATCCTATCGGGATTTTCTTTGGTAACGTACACACCCGTGTGTCTACGTACAAATAACATGCACACACGCGCGTACACGCGTAGGTGAAGCTCCGACTCGGAGGCTCCTCTGCCACGCACTATTTCGCGTTTATTATGCGCATCTCAATTCCGTTGCAAATTGCCAGTTTAACCTCGTTGACTCATTCAAAAGTGTTATTTTGCGCGCGTGAACGAACCGTCGTGAATGTATATATATTTGCCATGGAAAGTGAGTCCCTCCCATGTTTTCGACACTTACGTGTGTCATATGTGCCTAACGACAAGGAAGAAAAGAGAATACATAATTTTGTTGTTTTTTTTTTTTTTTTTTTTTTTTTTTTTTCAATATGAACATGTTGTAATTAATTCTATTGCTTAGCAATTTTATGAACATTCCAAAGTGAGGATTTAGTTGTGTCTTCATTTGTACGATAAAAAAAAATTAATGCTCAGCGATGATTTACGGCATAAACATAGTATATATGAAGTTATGTAAAAATAATGTATTCGATTGGAGCGAATTAAAAAAAAATAATATTAGTTACAGAATTTTAAATATGTCAAGTTTAAATGCCTATTATGCCGATGAAGATTGGCAAACTGGTCAGAAATTAACCGCTTCCTCTATTTAGGAACGTATATTGCAAAAACGGTCTTGACGAAATCTTCTTTAATTCAAAAACAACTTATACTTTTTAATGTGATTGAATGTTCTTTTATAAAGTTTTTATAACTTGAATCGTATGATTTATTAATTTTTTTATAAATAATGTCATTAAAACTATAATTTATACTTTTAAAATGGAAAAATATTAAATAGATTTCCATATTTGTAGGAAATTTTATTTATTGAAATTAAAATTAAAAATCTCTCAGTATGTCTATTTATTACAAAATAGTAATCAACTCTTAACACGAATACCCACATTGGTAACATATTTGTAATGAAACTAAAGTATCCAATAAAATTTATGCAAAAATACTAATGAAAGCATCTTACTTTAGAAAGCATAAGATCTAAGTATCGTAACTAAAAGCTTGCGTCAATTAAATTTCGCGCGAACAAAATAGTACGCTTGTTAAGAACGTTGTTTAAACAAGGTAACTTTTCAATTAAAATTAATCAATTTAACTCGCACGATTTACTCTCATTAATTTACATTTTTATCATGCGCTGCACTTCACATCTAAGTAATCTAACCTGTAATTATCTATATGCATACACTAGAACTTCCATGTTTTAAGAATGACCGACATAAAAATACACATTAATAAGCGCAAAGAAAAAAGGAAAAAACAATTATCTTAATAATCAAAAGCAATAAAAAAAATGTAAAAAAGAAGAAGTAAGAAGTAAAAGAAGGAAAGCCAAAAGCCACAAAAATGGCAAATGCGAATTCGCCGTAGTTGGCGTTCACACAATCTCCTCTCTGTTGAGCTCTCGGCGCAGAGAGCTAGTTATACCACCGCGGCACGTATCTCGCGTGCGCGGCTCATCGTGAGTGGGTGAAAGAGCGCATGCGGATATTAAAGAGGCGGCTCATTTACAGCAATAATGAATGCACTATTAATAGCCCGAGCGCAAAGCGAGACACGCGCGAGGGCATGCGAGAGAGAGTTGCGGCGTCGAGAGTTTTGCGAGGAAGAAAGATGCCGGAGGAGCGCTGAGAAGGACGGAGGAAGAGAGAGAGAGAGAGAGAGAGAGAGAGAGAGAGAGAGAAAGATTGAAAAAAAGAAATAAAAATGAGAGAGAAAGAGAAAGGGGAGGGAATTGCGAATGAAATGAAAGGAAAGGGAGGGAAAGGAGAGAGTTATTAAAAATCAAAGTACAAGAGTAAAAAAAGGGAGAAATGAAGTATGCGAAAGAGGTAGAAGACTAAGAAACGAAGTGAGCAAGAACACGATGTGAACAGTTTTTTTATGCTCTTTTGTTTCATGACCATTTTTAAAATGAAAATAATTGACAATCTTGAATAAGATTAAATAAAAAAGCCTTATAAAAAAACATTTTTGATTCGGTAGATGAATTTTTTTTTTACGAATTACTTTTGAAACATTTTTTTATTATTAAATGTTCGTTGATTGTACCAAAATATTGTAACTCAGAATAATAAATAGGAAAAAAACAGAGACATCTAAACAATATAGAAGTCGAATCAAGCTGATACAGGCGGAAACTAACGTTAGACTCGCGATCACCGAGTCTCTCCATCCACAGTCAAATAATAGCAAAAGAAACGAAGTGGGGTGCGAGATGCGCGTTCGCTAGATAGGGATTACTAGAGAGAGAGAGAGAGAGGGAGAGAGAGAGAAAAGAGAGAGAAAGACAGTTGTGGCTTAATGACTGTGGACCAAGTGGAAGAGCCCCGGTGTTATCGCTTTCCTCCCGATGTAGCACGTCGGCTACCAAAGCGGGGACTTTTTAATAAATAGTTCTCGTCTGTCCGAACCATCAACGACGATTTGCCCAAGAGAGCGAGCAAGAGAAAGAGAGAGAGAGAGAGAGAGAGAGAGACAATGGTCGCTGAAATTTTCGTATAAAGCTTTCGTGCGTAATTCTGCGGACTCAGCTGGTCTCCTTTTTTTTAAAAGCTTACCTTGTATTTTCCTTGTACGGAAAATGGCAAAGGAATTTCCGTTAACGGTATTTTTATATTCGTAAGATTTATACGGTAAATCAGAATTGTTGAATAACAAAGAATATTTTTATTGAATTTTGATGTTTCAAAAATCGAGAATTTTATAGCTTATATAAAATGATATAACTAAAATCTTGACGGTTAAGGTTTATTAAATAGTGTAAAAAAATAGTTTTCTTATTAATAGTATAAGAAACTGATGAAAAAAATTTTATTTGTTCGAAAAAGTAACCATAAAGAATATAGCAAAAATTTTTCACGGCTAGTTTTAAAATCGCGTTAACGCATCGTTTAAAATAAACAGGCATCGCTCGCGCATAATTTCTCGTGCTATCTCGAGCTCATTATTCAAATATCGTGGCGTTTATTTGATTTCGTACAAGTAAAAGAAAATAAAAAGGTACAAGAAGAAATAGAAAAACACAAACTAAAAAAAGAAAAAAAAAAAGAAAAAGAAAAAAAAAAAGAAGAAACAGAATACTCGGTGCAAGATGCTCGAGCAAATTACACGCTGAGATAGAGTCCTATCTTCCAGCATATCCGATTATCTATCAAACTATCGGGGGTCGGCGCCTTTTTCGGCAGCGTTCGCGTCGGTGAATCGTCCCCCTTCCCTCCCTCCCCCCCCCCCTTCTCTTTCCTCCTCCCTCTCTCCTTTCTCTTTCCCTCGTGCTTCACGAAACGATTCACGATCTCGCTCGTGATTAATTGCCTCCTGTGTCTCGCAGACGTCGCGCTGCTGCACCTATATACCACACGAGGAGGACTTAAACTAACGGATCGTCCAACTTTGGTTAAGAATCGATTATTTTTGTTTCCTTTTGTTTGTTCTTATATGCTCCTTCGCGGTTTAATAAAATTCCTTCTGGCCTTAAAATTTTGTTACGAAACTTTGCAATTTTAATGAAGTGTTATACTAAGGATACATTTTTTTATTTTCTTTAAAAAAATTGATTTACAATATTGCCAGCTTTTACGTGACTCATGTATATGATAAAGAATTCAAAATTATTACTTTCAACAATATACATAAACAAAGATTTTAAGGTGCACATCCCATAAGTAATTTCGCAAATTTTCATGAATAACCAAAATGATGAATGAAGTGTCGGACGCCGATATCCCGAACCAACGGTTTGCTTCAAAACCAGTTGACCGCGAACACCTCTACTTAAAACTTTTCGTTCTCGTCAGCCCATACCGTAAATAAAGCACATATATACTTATACTCGCGATTATCGAACATTCACGTACCGGATGTGAGCGTTCCCCGCGTCCGAGTTAACTAACAAGCGCTTCTTTCTGTACGCACTCGTATGCGCACGAAAGTTTTTGTTCGTTCCTTTCTTTTTCCTTTTGTTCGATTCTTTATTCTCGATTTCTCGTAGAATAAGCTTTTACTCACTTGGCCGAGGAAGCGATGAAATCTGGCTTTCCACGCCGGTGATTAATGATTCTTTGATTATTATTCCCGAGCGTTGTAGCTCGACATTACAAGAAAATATTTACATTTTTCATTTCAAAAATTGATTCGCGAATATTTTTAATAATTTTAATATCAGAATCAGTGTATGCACCGGTTAATCCTAATTTAATTAAATATGTTTTAATAAATGAATTTTGTTTTCAAATTTTTTAAATTAATGGTAGTATAAAATCTCCATATATATTTTTATATATATACGTATTTTATCATCTTTTCTTTAACAAAATTTTTTTACATCATAAACGATAAAGAAAAAAACAATAATTATAAATGACCGATTTCCAAAATTGTTCTCAACGAGGAAATTCAATTTTGAAATATCGTATTTTCTCAGACATTCGAACAAGCTTGATCCTCCTCGAGCCAACAATATAAAAATCAACAATAGAAATGAGATAGAGAGAGAGAGAGAGAGAGAGAGAGAGAAAGAGAGAAAGATGAAGAAACAAAAAATTGGAAAAAACATTTCTAGCCTCCAAAAATAAGAACGCTCGGCGCGATGTAGAAATGAAGTCAACGCCAGGTAAAAATAAGCCTCCTTATATCTCTTTCTATCTCTCTTTCTCTTTCTCTCGCTCTCTCTTTCTGGAAAGAGAAGAACGAAATCGATCGGGCATGTATTTAGTTCGTGAACAGAATCTCTCTCTCTCTCTCTCTCTCCCTCTTTCTCGTTCTTTTTCTCTTCGTCCGCTTGCGAGGAGGTTATCCCGGTCACGCGTCACTCAAAGCCCGCGGAGCAATCAGCGCTCTCCGAGGCAGTGACAAGTTTGGTACATAGAGACTCCACCGGGATGCGAAATATATACATACGGTGGGGAACGAGCGCGCTCGCCGTTTCGTTTCTATTAAGAGTTAAAGGGAAGCGAGAGGGGGAGCAGTTGTACACGAAGAGAGAGAGAGAGAGAGAGAGAGAGTAGACCACGCGCGAGTCCGACTCACGACGACGGCTGACACGAAAGATGTGCCTTTGACATGACGACATGGCCATGCGCTTAAGACTATGAAGATTCGAGAGGACGAGTGCAGTGGATGGAGATGAGGAAACTTGCCGTTGTGGCACTCTTTTGAGATAACTTGTACACCGCTGTGTATATATATAAATCCCTGATACAACATGGTTTTTAGTAACGTTGCTTTGTTCCCTTTAATTTTCATTCGCTTAAAAATATGTTGCTGGAATTCACGTTCTAAAACTGTTTTGTCTACGTTTTATTATTAACATTCATTGTCTAACAATTGCCTTCGTTCGATATTTATTAAAACTATCTTTTGATACGTAATTAGATTACTTTATATATCCCGTTCGCAATTTATTCAGTATTCATATATTTCTTTCAAAATAAATTATACGACGAAAAATAGAATACCAACGTGACAATGCGTCCACATCGTTTCCTCTTTAACTCATCGTTGCGACACATGCCGAGCATTTTTAACAGCGAGAGTCTCTTATCCGCTCGTTAGATCTATCGAGTACCGAGACGAATATGCGACGCTTACGGAGCTTTCTCTATTTTTGTTCCCCGACTTTAACGCTCTTACAAAATTACTTTGTCAAGTAATTATATCGTTGACGCTTTGTTGTGCTTTTTGTTGTAGACTTGTATATTTTGTTTGGACTTCGATTGATTGGAACAGTTTTTGTTGTAGAAGTAGAATGTTATTTCGAACGGAAATATGGATAGATTTTGTTATCGTTCGATAATTGTAAAGTTGTGCGATACATTAAAATTTAGAGAAAAAAAAGACGTTCACTTTGATGAAATATGAGTAATTAATGTTTTAGAAATAGAATAGTTAATGTAAAATTTAACAAAGTAGTTAAAGAAAAGAAATTCAATATAAAATATTCGTTTGTTCGAATTCGATTGTAAAACGTGAAAAAACATTTCTATGGACGAACTTTCTATATTAAAGGATAATTAATCATATTTTCACGCATTCATCCATAAAGATTCAATAACGGAAAGTAAAATGATCAATCGACTCGTACGCGCTTTGAAGGTGCAACCATAAATAAACGTTTCGTTCAAGAATAAAAGTTTTAATTTCGTAACAGCAAAATCGTTTATTTCGTTAAATTAAATCTTAATAATTCGAACAAAACAATAAGTATAAACGTTAGAGTCGTTTTTTTTTTTTAATTACGAGAACAAAGTAAAAAGTAAAGCTTACATCAACACGCACTCGAGATATCAAGCTTCCAGATAAAATTCCCCAAGTACTCAAATACCGAAAGAGGAATAATCAAGTACAAAAGTAAAGCCGAGTCGCGCGCCGATCCATCGTCAAGTCTCTCATGCTCTGTAGTCTCAAAAAAAAAAAAAAAAAAAAAATAAAAGCGACACGCGATATTTTCGCACTTCTCGCGCTATATCGTTTCGCGATTTTACGCACGCTGCAGTTATAAGAAACGAAAACGCATTTGATTTTACCGATTAACGTATACATAATGTTCACGGATACGTATATGCGAGTCGAAGCCGTGCCGTACGTATATAAAGACAGCCCCCCTAACCTCTGGCACATATCTGACTCGAGTCATCTGATACGCGTTTGGAGAGAGAAAGAGAGAGAGAGAAAGAAAAAGAGAGAGAGAGAGAGAGAAAGGGAGAGAAAGGGAGAGAGACGAAGAACGGATCTTTATCGACTCTCTCCATCTACGCGGGCGCGCAACCAATCGGGTCAGTTCATACGCTTGTACACTCGAAGTGTACAAGGGATATGGTATATATACGAAAGCGGTTGCGATGGAGAAAGAGAAAAGGTTGCTCTCTTTCTCTCGTAGATTCGTTGTGGTGCTCCGCTTATTTTGCGTCCGCGCGACTATTTCTCGTAATGTGTTGTGTCGGTCGCGACACTGACTTATTGCGTTATTTTAAACGCCATGTTAATTTTATATTATTAAAGTATTAATTTAATTAAACTTGCGAATTTATTAAAAATAATCTTATTAAGTTTATAATTATCTATAATATATATATATATATATTTAAGTTTATAATTATTATTATGCATGAAAGGATGCTTTGTATTACTTTAGTTTTAAAAATAAAATTTCAAAGCTATTATTTATTATATTGAAGTTAAATTGTAGCATAAAATTTTTAACGTATAAATGCATACTTCGTCATTTCAGTAACAAATATTAAAAACGAACGAATTTATAAAATGTTGATGTAAATAAAGTAGCAAATTACAAGTGATCAATTTTAAATTATTATATACTTTGATTTTCTCCACGGATCGTTCAGCGTGTGTAATTTAATGAAATCCATATCGAGGATAAATTACAATATTGAACAATGCAAGAAGTAATTCGATTGATTTAATTTGATGCGAAGGTTGATAAAAGCTTTAAGACAGGGTAAGAAGCTTGAAAATGTAACAGACGGTGAATTATTTTCAATTGATCGCTGGTAATTACCTCTTGTTATTCTCTAAGATTTTTATTTAAATTTTTCATACAGCTCGTTCACAATGTTGAGATTATGGTTGGTATCTCAACGATTTAAAATTATTATATATTTTTGAGATAGTCTCTTTTTTTAAAGAAAAAAAGTACAAGACTCGGTTGATATCGTGAGCAAGTCATCGTCGAAATCATTATCACAGGTTATATTTATGTAATGTTTATACGGAAAAATAGTAATTTTATAATTTTTTAATAAACTTATTAAAAAGGGGAAACGTTCTTTTATAATCGCATAAAATACTTTACTATACAAGTACGTGAAAATTACTGTACTCATTAACAAAATCTACAGAAAATTATTTCAATTATTGAAATAAGTTTAATCTCCATTTCACATATAAGCTTCCATTAAAATTATCAAACGAAAAAAAATGTAAGCAAATCAAACCTTATATTGTAAAATTTACATTTAAGGGTTAAGCGAGAAAATGTAACTTAAATCAAAATTAACCGTAAAAATTATCAACCGAACGAAAATCTTGCAACGCATTTTCTCTAGAAACCAGACGAAAACGAAGACGAAGATAAAACCGGTGCACCGATCGTCATCCGTGGAATTCTCTTCGTGATTTTAGGAGACGCGTGGCGCGTCCGGCGATGAGCAAAACGCACAAGACTTTAACAAAAAAAAAAAAAAAAAAAAAAAAAAAAAAAAAAAAAAAAAAAAAAAAAAAAAAAGTCAAACATACATACCTACATACTCGCGCTCTGCTGCTGTGGATTAATGCGCCACGTGACGAGTACGACAACGGATTTACGGAAATTCTCTCTTATATTCTCATATATACCCGGAGCTATATCGCGCCGAGAAAGCAACGACAAAGCGATAATGCCGCAGACGTCGCTAACGCGACTCCCTGGCCTGGGGCCAGCGCGAGTATATCTGTGCTTGCGTTCGCAAGAAAATTGCCGCTCTGAGGGAATAAAGAAAACGGTGACACGAGACAAAGGAAAACTACGCGCGTGTACGATGTGCGTATGCGTTGGAAAAAAGTTGGTTTATAGGAAAGAGATGCGGATAGTGAATAAATGGGCGTAAGAAAAATTAGATTGAAATTACAATGAAATCGATTATCGTATTGGTATATAGAAATCGTTTATTTATCATTTCATAAAGATGCGGCATGGAAATATTGAGATGGCGATGAATTTAATTATTAGAATGTCAAAAGGACAACGTGGAGGAGGAAAATAAAAAAAAATACGACAAAAACAGACGAAGACCCATAAAAAGAGAAAGAGTGAGAGAAAGAGAGAAAGAGAGATAGAGAGAGAGAGAGAGAGAGAGAGAGAGAGAGAGAGAGAGAGAGAGAGAGAGAGAGAGAGAGATAGAAAGAGTAGTTTCTATGCGTCCGCCAAAACGTCGAGTTCGCGGTCCGCACTCCATGGGCAATTTAATTTTACCTAGGCGTGTTTTGCGTCATTCAGCTTTGCGCTCGCTGATTTGTGATCGCGGCTAAGTCGCGCAGCTGTTTTCGATGCGGGCCAAAGATCCAAGAAAGAGAAACGTATAGATAGAGAAAGAGAGAGAGAGAGAGAATAAAAGTCTACGCGCATAATATCAACGACCTGTCGACATTCCGCGAGCGCTCGCGGAAACTGCTCACGGCGTTGATATCCACCGCTCGGTGTACGAATAAGCTCGGTGTGTCCACCTGTTACGAAATTCTCTCTCTCTCTCTCTTTCTCTCTTACTCTCTCTCTCCCACTCTTTCTCTCTCTCTCTCTGTCTCTCTCGGTCGTTCTCTTTCTTACTCGACTTGCGCGAGATCTCTTGGATCCGATAATTTAGAGCGTGTAAACAAGAGGGTTATTCTCGGGGCTTGCAATTTTCGCGGACTTTATACAACGTGAGACGTTGATTTTTATAGTTGCTATCGTTACGCTACTTGTGTAAGATGGTTTGGTATTTATGACCCGAGCTGCAGTATTTTCAGTTATTTAAATGATGGAAGGTAATGATAGAGTCTTTTACTAATCTCGTATTTAATACTTTATTACGTTAATAAAATTTGTACGATTTCTTCGCTAATTTTATTTATTGTATAAGATTTTAGATTATGTTAAAAAAAGAATGATAATAATTTATTAGAGTTTTTCAAATTAAAGTCCTAAAATATATCGTTTGTGCTCAAAATGGTATTGTTTAAACAACATAAAGACATAGATACTGGAATAATTAATTATGACAAAATTTTATAAGATTCGCATATCATTAATAAACGATTATACAATTTAATGAAAGATTGCGCCGAGCGAAGAACGCGCACATCTTTCTTCAATCCAACATCGGGAAAAGGGCGCAAAAGTAAAAGAGAGAAAGAAGCGTCGACAATCGGCAATGTTCCCGTTCCCGAGAAAACAGGATACGTATCCCAGTGCTACGCGTCTACACAATCGTATACACAAGCATCCGACGTTAATTGAATTCTGTTACACGGGATTATTGTGGAGCCGTTTAAATTGCCCCGAAACAAACCTATATTCGCTAAAGGGGAACCGGAACACTCTCTCTCTTTCTCTCTCTGTCTCTCTCTCTCTCTCTCTCGCTCTCTCTTTCTCTCTCCAGAAACGAGCGAAAGAAGGAAAGAGCTCTCTCAGCGCGAGATAACAAATGATCCAGCCGGGCGAACGCAAACTCTCTCAAGTTCGTATAAAAGCCTTCCTTCTCTCACTCAAAGAGCTATCCCCCTTTTTACACAAGCAGACCAACACACGTATACACACAGGCGTATCGTCCCTTTCGACAGTCGAGCTCGCGCGCGTAACGTCCGCGCGTGGTCCGCCCCCGCGACGGGCGCGCGCGCTTCTTCTCTCGGCATTCAAATTGAAAAGCTATATAATTTTTTTTTTTTTTTTTTATTTTTTTTCTTTTTTGAATCTATTTATAACTGTCCGAGTAGCTCTCGCGGGCGCAGAAACCGAGGGAATGTAAGCACTCGAACTCGCACAAAGGAGATGCACGTGGAGGATGGATTTTTAATGGATTTTTCTTTTCGCGAGCGCGCGGTGAGTGCGTGCTGAGTGAGCAAGTCCGTTTCATTTTATTATTATCTTTTTTTTTTCCCTACTTCTCTAGCTCTTTTTTTTTTGTTTTTTTTTTTATTTTAATGCAGTGCATGTTTACTTTGAGTCGTGTTCTCTCGGACTTGCTGCGCGCGGATAATAAATTGAATTATTCGCTGAAAATCTGTTGTTCGATCAGTCTTTCTTTGCAAATTTTTGTTTTGTTTTGGCGTAGATGAGAGCGCAGATAAATATCTTTGTGAATGCTTAATGCTTTTGTTATTTGGTATTTTGCGTCATCGTTAAAGGTTATTATTTTAATTAGTTAATTTTATACGCGTAAAAATTTGCTTGTATACATTAGATTAGCTTAATGGATATATATATATCTTAATTAATAATTAATTAAGGATTGTTCGACTTTTACTCATATATATAATATATACATTTACGACGAAAATTACCAGGAAATATTTTTATCTCATAAATTTAACATATTCACCGGCGGATGATAAAAACAGGCCGAACGGCACATATTTTAAATCGAAGGAATCTACATAAGAAGCTGCACGAATCGAATAAGACCTGCCTTTGTTTTACAAGCGACATTTCATATGCGCAAAAAATACTACCATAAAGGGAGGGAAACGGGAAGGGAAAGGGGAAGAGAGAGAGAGTGAGAGAGAGAGAGAGAGAGAGAGAGGGCAGGTTATTCGCGCAACGCGGACAAGCCGAACGAAACGAAAAAGTACTCGAAAGCAAAACGCACGAAAAAAGAAAGAGAAAAAGTAAAGAAAAGCGAAGAAATCGCCAGTAGCAACGGCAGAAGCAGCTCGTATGCGCGCGCTCGCTCAAAAGAAACGAAAGCTCGAGGAAAGACGACAATGGAATGGTTCTTTCATTCGCTCTCTCTCTCTCTCTCTCTCTCTCTTCCGCGCACATGCATTGAAAGAAAGAGAGAAAGGGAATGGGGATAGATGCCTCGTGTCTCCATCCATCACACGGTGCAGCGACGAACCGCTCGGTTCGATCGCTCCGCGCTCACCGGACAATCTTAGAATGCATTACCATCCTGAAATACAATACAAGTATACGCACATATATACGCACTTATATACATACGCGATATATATATATATATATATATACACGAGCGCGTGAGCGGTAAAAGCTGTATCGTTGGAGCATCGACTTCGCGTGTGTAACGCTTTGTCCATTTTCTTCCAGCACGCGTTGGATATATTATGTGGATAAGCGCGGGCGCTACGATCGTCGACGTCGAGTAATTAATCGTTATTCGAGGTTTTGGCGCATAAGACTTAACGCGTATATGTGTTTAGCTATTAAAAGTCTTTTCGATAAGCTTTTCTCTCTCTCTCTTTCTCTTTCGACGATATGAAAAATGTGTGAGAAAAAAAAGGTAAAATACTAGCGCCGTTTTGTAAAATTGAAATCAAGTGAATTTTGATAAAGCGGTAATGTACTTTGAATAATGTCAACGATACCGTGTTGTTTCTTTTTCCGAAGTGATCATTAATTTAGTGAATTTATTATTCTCTACTATGTATTTGAATAGTAGTTTGTGAATTTTGCACAAACTACTATTTGTGGAAAAAAAAATTTTCAAATTCCCGTCACAAAGTACATAATTATTGTCCGGAAAAACCATTGATCATCGAGGAAGCTTTAACGTTAAGAAATTCAAAAAAAGCAGAACATAAAAAAAACTACATTTCTCTGATTTCTTTCTTTTTTTTTTTTTTTTTTTTTTTTTTTTTTTTTTTTTTTTTTTTTTTTTTTTTGTCGTTTATATGCAACCAAACCGCCGCGAGTAAAAACTCAACCGGAGCAGCCCCCGACGAAGACGAAGAAATAAATCAGCATAATTCAAGCGCGGAGCGTTTCTTTGCATTAGCGGTGTATCTCTCGCTTAAAATAAATAAGTACATCCAGAGTCTTTAAAGACTACAGCCTAAATACCCGCGCTGGTCGTAACGGCGCGCGACGAACGAAGAATTTCGATGGGTCACGCGCGCTTACATACGCACATACATACACGTATATATGTAACAGCTGTTGCTCTCCCGAGATATCGTGTGCTCCACATGAGCCGACGATGGCTCCTCGCGATAAGGCCGCGAAGACAAAACTCTATACAGAACTATCAATCGACTACTGCCGCGTGCATTCGAATGCTTTGCCTTTTCCTCTGTGTGTGCAAGCGTATATATGTGAGTAACGGTGTAGGTGGGCGAGCTCGCGAGCGGGAAAATTAATGACTTACCTTCCTAGCGGGAACAATACTCGGTCGACTGCGATTTCTGTGTGCGTGTTTGTGTGTGTGTGTGTGTGTGTGTGTGTGTGTGTGTGTGTGTGCGCGCGCGTGTGTGTGTGTGCGTGTTCGCTCGATCGCGCAACCGAGCAACCGAACGTTTCTCTTTTTCTCTGTTCGATCAGACTAACTCATATATATGTATACATATACATATACATTGTGTATAGAGAAGCTTATGCATAATTTTTTATTTCCATTTTCCATGGTTACGTTAATTTCGATTATTGTAAAATATTTTTATTCGTGAGTCACATATTTATTATTTTATATAGTTCTTGAATTGATCATTGTTGAACATCTCGCGTATTTGCGTAAATTATTCATCTATGTTTTTGAATTGATCATTTGTTTGAAATGAAATTTATTATTTATCGAAATTACATTTTTACAATCTTGTATTAAAATTATGAAAAACTTGATTTTTTTAAACAATTTATTAAAATAATTAATATCGATCTATTTATTTTGAATTTATGTTTCATCTTCATAAATTATTTAAAATTAAAAAAGCCACAAAGTAAATAAAGATAAATAAATTTCGCCTACAAAAGTCAATCACCCATGTGAATGATTCTGTCTCAACAAAAAATGGAAAAAAAAAAAAAAAAAAAAAAACAAACAAACAATTTACACGGAGCAAAACCGTAGCCGAAGAAAGAGCGAAAAATTTTAAGTTAACGCGCGCGAGCGAACGCGGGCACATGCACCAGCCGTAATGAAACATAATAAATCACAACATTCCCTTCTACTTCTGTACAAGTCCATCACGCACAAAGCCTTACTCACATATATACATGTATATACGACCGCATTTATGCCGCTTACATATATATATATATATATATATACACACAGTCGACAATCTCGGTGGTATCACACAAAAGAGAAAGGAGAGCGAAAGAAACGAAAGATAAGCGCTGCGTATTTACATGTACATACGCGAGATAAATAAAGAGAGCAAGAGGAAGCAGCACGTGTGCGCGAGCACATCGATTTGTTCGTTCTTATGTACTCGATATACTTACGCATCGGGACACACACACACACACACACACAACGCGTATACACACCTATATGTAAACCTCCGCGTGCATCGGCATAAGCAGGAAAGAATGCAATAAGAAAAGTTAAGCGATTTTCCTAAGCGTACAAAAGACGCTCGGTATTTCCGCATGCGTTTGACAAATATATACAGAGGCGCATATACCTACGATCGATTTTTTTTCCTCCAACGTATATGTATACATCCTTACGTGTGTACAAGTGTGCAGGTGTAAAGTGCGAGCGCGCGAACTAGTCGGCACGCGATTCGCGATTATCGCGAGTTGAAGAGAGAACGAGAAAAAAAGAGAGAGAGAGAGAGAGATTCCCTTGGTTTTATCGGTGAAAAAATTGATTCGCCGAGTGCACCTACGCGCTATGAACGTTGAGAGAAAAAAGTTGGAGGAAGGTCTGCTAAAGTTTTATTAGGTTACTTTTTCTCTTCTTTTTCCTTTTCTTTTTTTTTTTTTTTTTTCCTTTTTTTATTATTGTTTTCTTCTTGTTTTTTCGTCGGCGTGCGAAAGTTTCAAGGAGTTTTTTCTCTGATGGCTCTCGATTGATAAGGGAATATGTTTTGAGGTCTCGGTAAGCTACCCGGTAACAATAATCGGTTATTTAAATGGAAACGAGTTGTTTAATAATTTATTGAATGAACGATAAAATATTTACAGATTAGTCTTCTTAATGTTAAAGAAATATTAATAAATATATTGCGCAAATTGTAGAAATAATTTGTAATTCTCATATTGTGAAACGATAAAATTTAATCGTTAAACGAACGTTTGAAAAAATAACTTGACAATGATCTTTAAGTAGAGTTATAATTTATGTATATTGGCTGGTTAACTATTTCTTATAATTTTAATTTTCCGTTATAATTAAATGCGCATTCTTTTGTACGCTACAAACGAACGAGATTAATTATCGTTCAACGAGATAATTTATTTACAGAAATATAAACGCTCGACGATATATAAGCTATTTTCAGCCGCATATTTATTTATTTAAATGATATGAGCGCGCGAAAGAAGAAGAAAAAAAAAAAGCAAATTGATACGATAAACTCTTGCGAAATACTGAAAATGCTAACGAAGCGAATGCGCACGGACAAACGCGCACTTGAAACTAAATCTTTCTATATGTACGAAACATCGATACTCGCAAATAACAGTCTTTCGTTCGCATGAATTTTCAAACCTTATATATCCAAGACTTTCACCATCGATACAACTTGTTAACTTTTCAATGATGGGAAAGCCGCAGACTTAGAAAATTTCTCGTTTGCCAAATCAAAAGACGCAAAACATACCGCATTTATTTCCATAATCGAATTCTAAAGAAAAAAATTTTCAAAATTTTCTCCACCCCCCCCCCTCCCCCCTTAGCCATTCATAAAGAGCAAAGGAATTTCCCCTTCACGTTAAACAGTGCGATTCTCTACTTTCAATAACCCAATGCTACCGAATTGTAAAAGCCGCCCTGTGAAAAGTGAAAAGCGTTCATATATATATATATATAAACGCAAAACCAGAACACAAGTTCTTTGCATACAGACAAACGTGTAAGAGTCGTTTTGCTCTTGCCTCGTCAGCGTGTGGTCCAGCCGTTTTTCCTTCGCGTCCCCTCTCTCTTTTTCTTCTCTGTACTCTCTTAGGAAAAGAAGCCCTGTCGGTCTCGATAGTCCGATGCGTTCTTCCTGGTTAAGCGAACGCTTACGCGGAGAAAGCCGCGCGCTCTTATAACCGAACGAGCGCTTGCGGCAACGTGTGTCCGTATACATAAACATATATATATAGAAGCCCGCGCGTTAGTTCTTTCTCTCTTTCTCTCTTTGCGGAGCATTTATTTATGGCTCTCGAGGTCGTCGGGGAACGTGCCTGATCCGCCCCTGTACGTACACGCGCTTATGTCTACTGCTCGAGAGGCTACACACCAAACACTTTGCTCCTTCGCTCTCTCTCTCTCTCTCTTTCTCTCTTTCTCTCTTTCTTTCTTTTTCCCTATGTCTACGTACGTAAGCTTTTGCTCGAACGTTTTCTTCAACCACTTTATACTAGTGAATGAGTGAGAGAGAAAGAGATAAGAGAATATGAAGTCGTTACTATTTCGCGTGTCTCCACCGCCGTGTCCTTGATTTTCTCACTCGATCGAACGAGTTACTTCACGGGGCGCGGAGGTTTAACGTACGGTTTTGTCGGCCGATAAAATTTATAACCTGTTTATCTTGATGTGTTTGTCTTTTCCGAATCGAATGAAGAATTCAGAACGAACGGTACGAATAGCCCAGTGTGTCGTTTGATTTACAAATGTAAAAATGTGAATATCCAATGAATTAACGTTACGTGTTTATAAATAATTAGAGGAAGAGGACAGGGACGTTCTTTGATATAAGAATTTTACATGAATAATAAAGTGAAGAAGTTTGAATTATTGGAATAAATATTTGCAGAAATAATACATTTTCATTTTAAATTATTAATATTTAACAATAAATTGTTATTTAATCTCTCGTTACAAAAAAAAAACTGCAAAAAAAAAATAAAAAGCTGTTTAGTAAAAAATTTTATTATTAAATCGATTTAATAAAAATCGTTTGCTTACAACGAGTTGAAATTACGCAACGCATATTTAAATTTTGTAAATAATTCACGCGCGATAAGTTTATTGCGGAAAAATTAAGGAAAGAAAAACCGTGTAGCAATAAACCTTGCTAAATCGGCGAATAATTTACCTCATCGTAGAAAACGACAACGCAACGCCGAAGAAAAATTAAATTAAAAAAAAAAATAATAATAATAAACGAGAAATCCCGCATCCATCCCTATACGACGCGCGAATGAAATATCGTCGCTCAGAAAGATGACAAGAAATGAGCGAAAGACAGCAGCAGCAGCACTGGTAGTTTTATACGTTCGTGTGTATATATATATATATAAAACGAATAAACAGCTGCTAAAGAAGAAGCTGCTGCCCACGACGGGTTTCGCGGAGCGCGAATCCGATTGTTCAGCCCAGCATCCGGCGATTGTTGAGCGAATATAACTTTAAAGACTCGTCGTACCGAGATACGTGTACACAACGTCGTAAGGATGCGTCTTCTTCATCGGTTCGTCTTTGGGCGATTCGCTTTTCTACAATCCCGCCGCGCGCGCGACTATTTGCGCCCAAGTCTAGAATAAATCACGAACGCGGGATCAACGATTCTCCGCGCTTACGTCACACGAGTAAGACAGAGAAGAAGAAGGGAGAGAGAATACACGAGAGGTACACGGATATCGTTCGCGAGTTCCGATTTAATCGCTCGTCGTTGGCTCGCGTTAAGCTTATTAAGGCCGATAAACGCGGACGCAGATGCTGCTCTATCCTCGCGCTAGGTCGAAGAAGAAGAGGTACATGCGCGAATAGATTACGAATACGTCGTGGATTAAATGCGATTTTTTAACGTTTCGCATACCGCCGTTATGTGCTAATTAGCTCTGAGAGGGCTTTATTTCTTATACATAAAATTAGTTTGCCACGACTTTGCGAATCAAATTTTCATGGCTTTCGAGTTTTTTGATTTAATTTATTTCGTTCCTCAAATTATTATTCTCTCTTCTTTGATGTTTTTTAATTTTACTATTATTCTTTCTTTTATTTTTACTTTTAAATTCAATTTTTGATCCATTTATTGATAATATTAAGATTTAACTATTTGACGGTATGGTTTGATAAATATAACTATAAAAATAATTTTGAACGATCAATTTTATTAGGTTCACAAAAATATCATAAATATTTTATACTATAATAAATATAAATTTTATCACAATCATTTAATCATTTGTAATGAAAATTTAAAAAAATTTTCGACTCGTAGCTTGAAAAATTATAATTCTTAAATCATCACTCTTAATAACTGTATTTAGAAGCGATTAAATAAAATTCAACTCTCGAATCAATTTAAAATATTTTTTTTACATTTAATTTAATTCCATTAATTTTATTTTAATTTCATCATGTTTTATAAATATATGGTTTGAAATTTTTATGAAATTTTTACATGGACTTGCTGTTCTAATTTTTTTATTTAAATTAAGAGGAATCGATTTTGAAAGAACTAATATTTATTAGAAATGTAGTCTATAGTATAAAAAACTTAATATTTTAATTATTGATCGATATTATTTAGAAAAATTGTTACACGCGTCAATAACTTAAAAAAAAAAAGTAAGAAAACATGCAACAGTTATATTCCCCATTGGCTTGTAATCGGCAAAAGTAAGCATTATATCCTTTTCAAACGTCAAAATTTAATTTATCTATCCGAGTAAAGTCTCATCCTCGGCAAAGCCAACTTACAATACACCGCAAAGTCAACCCATAGATCCGCGATCAGCGTAAAAGTTAAAAAGTAAAGATATCAACCGAACCTTCCTGCTTTAAACAAAGAGCGAAGGTCGCGCACGCACCTTAACCCATCGAGCAAAACGAACCAGTGAGCACAATGTGTATCATTGTTTCATTGGTATATATATATATACGTCACTTACGCACGTTTGTACATACACGCACACACGAGAAAATCGCGCGCTTGTAAATTTCCACCACCGCTAGATAGAGTTCGGGGAGGTATAAAAGCGCTCGGTTGCGCGCGCGCGCGCGCGTACGCGGTGCCAAAGGGGGCGGCGAGAAGCGAGCGCGCGCTCGAGGATCACGTGGAGAGAAAGAGAAGCGAGCTAACTTCCTATATATGGGTGAGCCGGAGAAGCAGCAACAGGCGGTACCGGCCTCTGCTGCTACGATGCGCTTTTCTCCTGTGCGTAACGTATCTTTCACCTCTCTCGTATTTTGCTTTTATTTCTTTTTCTCCCCTTTCTCTCTCTCTCTCTCTCTTTTTGCGTGTGTATGTGTATGTACAAAAACGGGATTTATGAGCTGCGAGCGGTCCTCCGCAGTTTTGTAAACCAGCGGTGTAATCTTTTGTTCGAGGGATGCTTACTGCCTGACTATTATCGCTGGTTTAGGGATAAATGAAGATGAAAGAATGGTATGGAGGACGGTTCATTTTTTGTACGATTTCAATTGCCGTTTTAGCTTTTTATAGCGGTGCAATTGAACATTTTTTTGCAACTACCATTAATACATTTCATAATTTAAATGCTCAACTGATGTAAATATAAATTTATATTTGGAAATTGATAATCCGACATTTTTTTATTCATTAATTTACTCGCTTATTGTCGAGGATAGCACAGAATTCGATTAAAATTCTATGCACTTTAATCTCAAACTGAAAATTCTAATCCATAAATAATCGTAAAAATGTAAAGATAGCGTTACGCAGTGATCAAATTCCAGGTGTTTTAACTGCTAGTTTAAAAGGCGAATAAATTATCGCAAGAGGATATTGAAATGATTTAATGGTTACTTAGGTAAAAAATTCGAAATTTTTTAGATTCGATTAAATCTTGAAAATAAATCTAATCTAATCTAAAATTAGGCAGCATCTATCATTTTCTTTTTTTTTTTGTTAATGAAATAGTAGATCGAACTATTTTAACTTTGCATACATTCTAAAAAAACGAGAATGATTTATTTCACAACATAAATAGTTCTGATAATATTTTAAAAATATGTTTTTTAAAAATTTTGTTGAAAATTTAAAAAAAACGATTAAAAATGGTATTTACATCATAAATAAAAGAATCGTTCAATAAAAATTTATAATTTAACATGTTCAAATTTAAACAAATTTATTGAAAATATAACGACAAATTTTAATCGGCCATTGAAAAAATAAATTGTTTAAAAAAATATGCCCGTTGTAATTAAATATCAGCGTTATGTCATCGGCAACAAAATTCATGAGATAATATAAAAAAGAAATCTTGCATTAAAATCACCATTAAACCATTTATTTACCATTATCACGTATAACACTACGCGTTCTTATAAACGTGTAATCTCGGTATATGGCAAGGCTAAAGTACCATAAAGCGCGCGACCGGCCATAAATCTTTCACAACTACCGGCAAGAACGTACATATATACAAAAAGAAAAAAAAAAAAGAAAAAAGAAAAATCTTTACTCTCGAGTGCTTAAAATTCTTATAAATTTCGAAAAAGCGCGGTAGACCGCCGCGTCCGAATTCTTATCGAGATCCAACACTTTCAGTCGGCGTCTCTCTCCTTCTCTCGCACCGACAATTAGCCAGACACCGGACATTATTCGCGGACAAACGACACGCCGTCGTACGCCTCGTACACCGGCTGCGAGGGCTTCCGAGGTGATATAGAAATCGCTTACGTATGTATGTAGGAGAGAGAGCAAAGGTAGCCGCTGGTTTGGAACAACGTATCGCGAGAGATAAAAAAAAAAAAAAAGAAAAAAAGAAAAACGTCGGAACGACCTCGTGCGCATCGCGCGTGTGACGAAACCAGTTCTCCGAGGTGTTTTTTACATACGCGGATGCGCATGCACAGCAGATGCGCAACCTCGTGGATATCTTTCCTTCTTACATATACTCTCGTTCAACGGGTGTGCGTAAAAGGAGCATTTTGAAAAAAAAAAAAAAAAAAAAAAAAAAAAACAAAACAAAACAAAACGCCGCTCACCCGTGCATATAACAAACCCGTGTACATACGCAAGTTTGAATAATAAGACGGAATGCGCGATGGTAACTTTAACGGATAACGTAACCGATCTCGCTCGTCGAGTTATGCAAAATTCCTTACTTGCCGTTGATTCGACGACGACGAAGCCGACGCGCGAAAGAAAAGTGGGTGAGGCGAATTTGTCGCGAGGTAGTCATCGTTCGGTTGGACGTGGATGCGCGCTAGTGCGTCATTGTTTATTGTTAGATAAGTGTTGAAAAATTACGAATTGGATAAGGAGCGAGAACGAATGAGTAAATCGTAGAAAGTAACGAGTCGCTGTGAAAAAATGCCTTCCGAGAAACGAGTTATTATTCACTTTCAAGCGTTATTTTTCAATTGTCTTTTTTTCTCCTTTTCTCTCTTCTGTTTTTTTTTTTTTTTTTTTTTTTTTATCTGTTTTGAATAAATGCGATTATGCAGCAGCAACAGTAGTAGTAGTCGGTAAATAGTTTATTCATTTATCAACGCGCGACTCGGACAAATTTTTATTGAACGAACGTTACAAACTTGTTTTCATGATAAAATTTATTCTCCGTTTGTAATTTTTTTTTTTTTTTTCTTTTTTTCATTATTAAGAATAGAAAGACAGAAACCACCAGCGCTCGCGTGGAAACTTCCTCGATTCGAAAATTTGTATATAATTACATATTTCTTTACATAAAATCACCCGAGCTTCGAACTACTTGTATCCAACCGATACGTTTCTTTTTAATGTCTGATAAATATACGCGCGACAAACGATTTGTTCATGGATATACAAGTTTCTAAATATCTAAATATAGTTAATGCAGAATAGGCGTCGCAAGAACATGCAACTATTCTAGAATTTCTGGCAAGAACTGTTACACTTAACGCGAAACGTAATGAATACTTAGATAGCACAAATTTGTGTTGCAAAATCATTACGTATGAAAACTTGAGATATACTTAATAAAGTGTTTTAACTGCGTGTATCAAGGTAATGAAACTATTTATATAAATAGAAAATGAGAGAGTTTAGAAAAGCTATAATTTTGTTTTTTTTTTTTATTCAAGTAAATTATTGTTTTTCTCAACATTTCGCGTAATATATGGATAATTTTATGGATCGTTAATTTAATGAAATAATAATTGCAACGTTGATATTTTGCTTCCCTGCGTACATTTGATAATTTCGCGCGTAATGTTAACGCGTCAATTGGTTCGTAATAACGTAACTATTCCCTCGGTATATGAACGAGTAAACTTCAC
Organism: Chalcis sispes; assembly: GCA_949987625.1. Classification (NCBI taxonomy): domain Eukaryota; kingdom Metazoa; phylum Arthropoda; class Insecta; order Hymenoptera; family Chalcididae; genus Chalcis; species Chalcis sispes. The sequence continues at coordinate 11,784,605 of OX465097.1, forward strand.
CCCGGACGATGTACACGCATAAGTATAAGAATCAACAAACGACGCGCCTTATACGAACCGACAGCGGCTTTAAAAATCCCAAAAGACATTTTTCACGCTCCATTTGACTCCCGCTCGAAAATTGGCAAAATCCCTCGGCAAAGAGTCCACATGTAAGCGTAAGCGTAAGCGCAAACGGACAAGTATATGTGCGTATAAACACATGCCGCCGCGTTATTTTCCAATACGTGTTATGTGACCTTGCGTACTCTCTCTCTCTCTCTCTCTCTCTCTCTCTCCTCTGTATCTCTTCTTGCATTACTTTATTTTGTATAACAGAAGTCGGACTGGCAAACCTAGCCATCTCTCACATATATTCGCCTTGGAAATATACAGGGCTCTCGCGCACACAAGTCCAGGGTATATCACCCTTGGGGTCCCTTCTTGCGCCACCATCGTACTATCTCACTCTCTCTCTCTCTCTCTCTTTCTCTCTCTGCCTTTCTCTTTCGCTAGTTTCTTCTTTCTCTCCTTCTCTTCCTTTCGTGACTCTCTCTCTCTCTCTCCTGCACCGGGGCTTTTATTTATGGCGAAACGATCGACCTATAATTATGCCTCCTCTCGGCGAAAATCACCTTCCGCAACTTGCCTCCACGTTCGTTCGCTCTTCTCGTTCTCTCTCTTTCTCTCTCTTTCCTCTCCCCTCTCCGATACTCGATGTCGAGTAAGAGAGAGAGAGAGAGAGAGAAGTCTTTAGGCTGCGGCCCTCGAAAATCGAGCGCCTTCCTATTTATTTGCCCTCTGTGTGTATGTAAGAGCGCGAGGGCCGAATCACCGCACGCGTGCTTCTACCTCCCTTCTCTTACCCCGAGTAATTACGCAATTATATCTTTCTTTCTTCGCTGGAAGTTTGCCTTTTCGAGCCGAGGAATTATCCCTCTCGAGGTATATAGCATATAATGCTACAGAATTGGCGAATGACGGTGTTATGCGCTGTGCTCCGCGAAAATTATTTAAAGCACTGGCTTGTGTACGGACGATCTAAGCTGATTGAGCTAATGACGGATTCTTTAAACAAATATTAATTGACGGTCATGTTGTTGTTTGAGTATATTTATTTTCGTCGCTTGATGGAGAATTATTATTGATCGCGAGGCGCTTTTTTTTTTTTTTTTTTTTTTTTTTTTTTGTTATCGATCGTGTAATTTTATTTTGATGAAAGAATGGAATGTTAAATAAATAAAAATTAATTCGTACATCCGCTAATTTTAGTCGCATTTAGAACAATAGCCAAATGTTTCTCGCAAATATTTTTCTTTCACGTAAATTGAAAACAAAAAAAAAAAAAAATAATTTAAATATTAATCAATTTAAAACAACGGCATTTAATAAAGATTTAGATTCTCCCACAGTCCATAAACATAGCAAAAAAAATTGATAAAATAAGAACATAAACGTTCTCTCAACGGTAAACTAAAATCGTGGATCGATAATAATCTTACGAAACGAATCAATAAACACGGCCGTAACGTAAAAATTGCGCATACCGCGCTCACGACTCTTTAAAACAAACTGACTCTTCGAGAGAGACCCCGCGAGAGAGCTAAATTGTATCGGCGCGCGCTTTAAGCGAGGCCAAAAGTGCACGATCTAAATTGAAAATTAGCATTTTTCAAACGGCCCGCAAAGAGCAAGAGAGAAGGAGATACGCTCGTATACGAGGGCGAAACGGACGCGCGCTTCTTTCCAACGAGCCCAACTCAGACGTCTGAAAAGCCACTTAATCACGCGACTCGCCTCCGAACCCTCTCTGACATTTCTTCTCGATTGCCATAACAATTCTCGCGGCTTTTTCTTCCGCTAGCGCCATACTGATTTATACATTTACATTCGCTCCTCTCTCCCTCTCTCTCTCTCTCTCTCTCTCGCTCATCTCTGCGACCCTATAAATAGAGCCGCCTTACAATCGCGGCCTCGCGTTCGAAAAAAAAAAAGACAGAAAAATTCTCAGCGTACTATTCTCGTTATAGAGCACGTCTCGATGAATATCTTTCACTTTCTCTCTCTCTCTCTCTCTCTCTCTCTCTCTCTCTCTGTCTCGTTTTCTTTTCCTTAATTTCCTCGGTCGCGTGGTTGTCCGTTTATTTGTTCAATCGCGAATCGTTTACGCGTCCGATGAGCAGTGCCTAATGGCTATCATATCGTAACCGGAAAAGCCGATAAATCAATCGTATCGAGAAAAACAAGAGCAATCTTTAACCGTTTGTTTTCGTGTGTACAAGATTCTGTACGTTCCTTTCCGTTCGACGATCCACCTCCGATATTCTTTTATTTTTTCTTCTTATACTACTCTTCCTTTCGTTCTACGGCCTTCTCTTCGAGTGTGTACATTAAGCGCGCTTATATTGTCCGGCTCTTAAAATATATATTTTTTTTTTTTTTTTTTTTTTTTTTTTTTTTTTTTTTTTTAACGTGTAACATCATCCGGTGCACCGCTGATTTCATTTTATCGCGTATAGCGCGAGCACGCGCTCTCGCGCACGAGTCGCTCCGTTGTTCTCGTGATTACGTGCGTAATTGCATGATTACACGTATAATGGCCGATATAATTGAGCCGTTGAACGCGAGCGCGTAACTCTGTGACCGGAGAGTTTGATTGTGCTTCTCCTCCGCTCGACGTATTTTTCCTCTTTCGCGATCATTCTTTCTGTCTTTCACATTTTCTCTTTCTTTTGCTTGTTTTTCTTCTTTTCTTTTTTTCTATATTTCTGCTGTAAAATTGTAAGCATAATGACTTTATGTGACGCGAGTTGCTTTTTTAAAATAATGACATTTTTTTTCATTTTTTTCATTTTTTTTTTCTTTTTTTTTTTTCATAGCTTTCGAACGCGCCGAATGCAAAAAGTATATTCAAGGCTTTTGGCAAATTATTAGGCGGAATGGGTAGTTTGTGGCGAAAAAAAAAATCCCTCGGTTCTTACGTACGCTTTTTTACGTAAGACAATTATAGTTCATATTTAAAACAATTAAATCGGCTAATAATAATGTCGGTTTTCTTTTTCTATGCAAGAATAATTAAAATAATTGTTAAAAAAGGAAGCTGTTTAAGAAATGAAAAATGTAAGTTTTAATTTTACGTTGTTAAATTCTGGCCGTTTTTAATGAAATATTAATATTCATAGGAAAATTGCACATTTTTAAAATATTTCTTAAATTATAAGTTACGGACATGCATAATGATTTCGATAAAATTCACGTAAGTTGCTTAAGCATCGGCAAATTATAACATTTCGTTTATTTCTTAAAAAATTATATTTTTAGACTATAATGTTTAAATTTATATTTTTTTACTTTATTTTTGAAAATGATGAATTTTACATAACTATTCTTAAAACACCCGTTCATTTATTGCAAATTTTATAGTCTAATGGGATCAGTCGCACACTTATAACATATTGAAAACTTCTCCCTTTTTCATTTATAAAAAAAAAAAAAAAAAAACAAGAAAAAAAAAATATTTAAGCATGAAATTGCTACGATGGCCTAAATTCTTACCATAACCTTCCCATCAAAAGCTCAATCTAACACAAAAGCTCGTTCTCGCGCCTATAAACGACAATTACGCATACAAAGCGTCCCAAATCAGGGGTCTCCGTTTTCTGGTATTATAGATCTTCCATCGTATAAGACGAAACTCGCACGGCAGAGGACCGAGAAAAAGACAGAGGTAACGCAGGCGAGTCGATCGCACGCATATATATATATATATATATATATATATATATATGTACGCACAACGTTGCGGGAGCGAAAGAAACGTAGAATAAGGAGAAGAAGAGGACGAATAAGGCCGAGAATAAGAAGAAGAGGGAAAGAACGCGGGCGCGTGTGTACGAGAAGGAGGAAAGAAGGAAAGGGCCCCCCCCCTCCCGTCTCACAATGCGGCCTGATTTATGGCCCGGCGCACATACATAGAGTTACACACGATATCATAATACCATTAATTCTTCGTCAAATTCCCCGCTGACTGAATCATACTGCCCGAGCAGTAAATCACACGGCGACTAATGTGAACGCGCGCGCGACCGACTCTCTCTCTCTCTCTCTATCTCTTTCTTCCCCGACTCTCTTATCTCTCTTTGGAGCTTTGAACCGCGGGGGCAGGTGGATATCCGTAGTCTCCGCAGTTTATTCTTCTTCTTCTACTACTCCTGACACGGAAAGAGAGAGAGAGAAGTCCTTCTACGTCCACTCGGTAAACGCTCGCGTAACTAACCGTTCGCTCGTTTGTATCGCGCGGATTTTTCGCCGAAGGAGATCGAGGAATTTCGGGAATGCCCAAACGAGAATGATGGATTCTTACGTTGCCGAATGAAGATTCACGAGCGGAGATATACTATGTAAGCGCGCGACGGTAGTTTCGTCTTTTTTTTTTTTCGCATAACGATGTCGCGAACGATCGACAACCTTGCGCAATACGAATCTAATACTCGAGCCATCGGCAGACGATACATATGCGTATCAACACCTTTCAACATTTGTTATATTCGGAACCGTGCGGGAATCATCGTCGCGTAGAAAAGAGCGAAGACAGAAAAAGAAAAGAAAACAAAAAAAAAAAAAAAAAAAAGAAAACAAGGAATGGCGAAATAAATGATCGCTCATTGCGGTAAATACTATAATTTATCGTTTGCAGGAAACAAACACTACAATTTAACGTTAACTCAATAACTTTTTCTTATCGGCTATCGCGCAATTGTCATGTATTCGTAAATAATTGGGTGTATTACGCGTGCATAATTTTACCGCGTTAATATTCTAAGTTAATATAACAGCGTTTTAAGTAGCGCGAGATTTACTCGCGTCGTTTTTTTTTTTCTTCTCTTCAACAATTTCAACGATACTGTAATTTTTTGAATATGAAACAATTTCTTTTTTACAGTATTAAACAAGTTTTTGATATTTGAATGGTTACAACATTATTTAACGCGTTAAAATTAATCGACGTTCGACTTCTTTTTTGCGAAATTTCTCTATAAAATTGTTTTTATAAGAAATAAAATACTTGTCTGCGATACTAAAATCTTTTTTAATTATTTATTTAAAAAAAAAAAAAAAAAAAAAAAAAAAAAAAAAAAAAAAAAAAAGAAAAAGTATCAAAACAAAAACATATTTGAGATAAGACATAAAAGCAGCAGGATTAAAGTTTTTAACGTAGTTTTCAAAACAATGCAATAAGTCATTGCATTCTTCCGCATTGCAATTTTCTTGGACTTAAAAATAAAAAAACCAATCAACCACTCATGTATAGGTCTCATGTCACTCCGAAAAAATAAAAAATAATCATCATCGAAGACTTTTCCCTTGCATAAGATACTAACCGATTCGCATCGCGATCTTATCGACTTTCCTTACGGAATCCGCTCGATTTCTCAAATTTCTGCGTGGGGAAAAAGGAAGGCAGACAGTCCCGGCGATCGGTGTCCGCCGGCGACGCGTCGAACTCTTACGCGCGCGCGAACGCCCGTGTGCGTTATACACTCTATCCGATATATAAAATGCTCGGAGAGTAGCCGTCGTTGTTGATATTCAAAAACAGCCATTAATCAGGGATATTTATAGTCTCGAGAAATGACGGCACGCGGTGTATATCTCGCGCGCTCTTCTTCTCTCTGATCTGGTGATTTATCCGGGCGAAGGTCCGAATCGAGATAGAAACGCTCTCATTCTTTCTCTCTCTTTTTCTTACACACACACACACACACACACACACACACACACACACATAGGCTCACACAATTTTTCTACGTATGCTAATTCTCATCGAAATTTTTATAAACCGCTCGAGCGCGCGCGCGCGCGCGCGTGTCAAAAGCTTTTGTTCAAAAGATACTTCGAGCGCGCATAGACCGCGCGATGCTTTATAAATAATCACAATGAACGCTTGCCGATATTGCGACCGTCGGCACATGAAACGAACGTTATCTTCTCGCGGAACGGTATAGGAAACGAAAGAATAAAAAAAAAAAAAAAAAAAAAAAAAACATACTCGCAAGGTTCTCTCTCATTTACCGCCGCCGCCGTCGCCGTCGCCGAGAGCGAGATGAACATGTGCGCAACTTTGCAACAACTTCCTTTTCTTTGTGTGCCCTCGACCACACATGGACCCGTGCGTTCTTGTTCTTATTTTTATTTTTTGTTTTTACGAAAGATACGCGCGCGCGCGCGCTCGCTCTTTCGTATCTCTGTGTCCCTCGACCCTTGGGAGAGAGAGAATGACTACCGATGCACGTTGCACGACGGAAAAGATACATCCGAAATTTACTAGGAGGATTGCCTAATGGGCCGTTTACTACGCGTTTGTGTTTTTTTTCCTCTCTCTCTCTCTCTTTGTACCGACTCGTATACCGCAAGAATTAACTTATGGGTTTTTGAACAAATTAGATGAAATGCTGCCTTTTATATTCGCATTCTTGTTAGGGTGTTAATTATTAGTATTTATTTACGTTTAAAATTTAAATTATATTGTTTCGAAAGATTTGTATTCAACTAATTACAATAAATTTTTTATTCGATTTAAAAAGTAAAAAATTTTCTTATGAGTAATTTATTTTATCGTTTTTTACTTGTTTCATATTGAGCTAACGCACAAGAAAATCGTTTAATATAAAATTCAAATTAACATTAAGTAATGAAAATTGATGTTAACGTGTCACAAAGATAAAATATTAAAGAGAAAAAAAAATTTGAATTATGGGATGAGCAAACAAATGTTTTATAAGTATGCTAATTATTTATTCAATAACGTTTACAAATTATAAATATACAATTTAAATGATGCAATATCTGCAAAAAAAAAAAAAAAAAAAAAAAAAAACGTGGTAAATTATTGACTTAAACAAATGCAGAAAATTTACTTTAAATTCACACTAAACTTGTAACATATTATTATTCTTTAATAAATATTCCAAAAATAATGTCGACAAATTAAATATTTTTTTAAAAGTAATTTCTCATTGTAAAATATTGTCCGTGATCGTTAAATAAATTATTTTATGATAAGTTAAATAACAAGATTGTAATTTAAAATTTGCTTTTTAGAAAGTGATAGGCAAAGTTTTTACTTTACAATTGTAATTTTCAAATGTAGGATACGTTCAAAAATTTTCAAATATATTATAGAAATCAATTTATAAAATTTTTATTTTTTATGTTTATAGGACAATTTTTTTTTTTTTTTCAAATTCCGTATAATAAATTTTTAATAATATTAATAAATTTAATGAAATTCTGATAAACTATTAATAAAACATTAATGACTTGTCGCATTTAATATAATAAACTGCTTAATAATATAAATTAATTAAAAGCCAATGAAAAAAATTGTTGTTATAAATGAATTAAAATTATGAATGCGTTAAGGAATGATAGATTAGTTCTCGCGCAACTAATCTATTAATAATAATTATTAGTAGTTAAAATTTTTTTAAATTATCAATTTGCATTTTCCTCCAATCACATGCATTTTTTATTTTATAATGTAATCTAATGATAAATTGTATTAATAAATTATTGATTTAATAATATATAATCAATATATTTTATTTTTACTTTTAATTTTGAAAGCAAAAAATAAAAAGCGATAGAAAATTTTTATATCTCTTAAGTTGATGAACATAATTTTTAATTTTGTTAATCTTGAATTTTCATAATTGAAGTCAATAAATGGAATTATATTTTTCAACTTTCCGGATATACATACGATTCCTCTCTTTAATAATAATAAGATATTTTATTTATTATCTGAGAGTAAAATCTAATCAAATTTTGTTTGCGATATTAGGCTCATCTTACAACATGTTCTGAAAACATTTATTTCATAAACTACAACACACACACACACACACACTCGACATGTTTTCCAACGTTCAGCAACACCATATATTTAATTGAAATGTGTTTAAAAAAGGGTTTACTCACTCTGGCCGATGTGAACTCTCTTCATCCACGGATAAATCTGGGGTGGATTACCACCGCTGCCGTTTCCTTTATTCGACGAGTTGTTGCCGGTGCTGCTGGTGCTCGAGGTTGACGAGGCGGGCGAAGACGCGGACGAGGCCGTCGTGAGGGTCGAGCTGCCCTCGCCCACGGCACCCCTTCCGCTTCCACCGGGAGGCGACGAGGCCGAGGCGGCCACGGACGACCTCGAGGAGCCTCCCGGGGGCGAGGTGAGCTGTCCGCTGCTGGTGCCGGGTTTGCTGGTACCCGGTGCTCCCAAACCCGGCGCGGGGCTGTTCCTCGCGTTCGTCGAGGTCGTGAGGTCCTGGGGACTGGCGACGTTCGTCGAGGACGTCGAGTCCGCGTACTTGCAGCTGGAGGCCGAGGCGGCGGACTGACCGGCAGCCGCAGCGGCGGCCGCGACCGCCGCGGCCTGCAGCAGCGGACTCGTGGGATCGGGGTGGAGCTGCTGCTGCTGCTGCTGAGCTTGGAGGTGCTGCTGATGGTGCTGGTTCTGCTGGGCGGCGTGAAGACCGTGCTGCTGTTGCTGGGACGTCGTCGTGGCGCTGAGTCGGGGCTGGGGCTGGAGCTGCGTGTAGTCGATCATGCCCGTGGGAGCCGCGTGCTGCATCCCCGAGGCCGGGGCGGCGTACGGGTGCTGAGGGTAGTGCTGCTGGGGCGAGTAGCAGGGCGTCGGGTAGCCCGTGCTCGCGGCATTCGGGTTGTAATAGTCGGCGCCGGCCGGGGAGGCGGCCTGCAGGGGCTCGCCGGGAGAGTTGGCTGCGCCCCTGGGGCCCTGCTGCTGGGCCTGGGCGTTCGCGTAGCAGGACGCGAGAGAATTGACGAACTGATAGGAACTCATGGCGAGGAAGTTGTGGTCTCTCGGCTGGATTCGGTCGTCGCGGGCGTACGAGTGCGACAGTTTGCCGTTGGGTTGCGACAACAACGAGCGATTATCGTTTTACGGATTATCGCTGCGTGCTCGGCGAGCTCGGTGCTGCGATGATCGTTAGGTACGGAGGCGCGTCATCGTCGCCATCGACGAGGCGCAATCTCCCCGCTGTCGCAACGTTTAACCTTTGTCTCACGATGTCTCGGCTGACGATGAGATCGGCATTTCGCGCACTTTTGTTGCGTACCACCGTGCGCGATCGAGAGTCTCCCGCCGCGTCGCTCGCTAAATGTTCACCTTCGGGAAATGCGCATTCGCGCGCTAGTTTTATTTCACGGAGAACGCAAAAGAGATAGAGAGAGGGTGAATCAAGTGGCAAACTGCTTACTAGCCTTATAACGATTCGATAACGAAGGGATCGTTTGCGCCGGAGGTGTGGATCGCAGATCGGCCGACTCTTTCTCGGTGTGTTGTGCTTTGCTAGGCCGTGCCACGTGCTCCGAGGGCTATAAAACTGTCTTCCGCTTCTTTATGACCTTACGGAGGAGCGGTAGGAGCGGCGGCGGCGCAATTATAGCCGGAGAAAAGACCGAGAGGGAGAACTGGTGGTGGGGCAAAGGCCCTATCCGATCTCCCTCATTCGTAGTGTCCTACTCCGCTACCAAGTTCCTCCTGGCGAACGTAAGAATTATTTATTTATTTTTTGCTTTTTCTTCTTTCGTTCTTTCACCGCTTCTTCATCGGCAATAATTTTTTGCCGAATCGTCGACGATGAACGTTGGTTTTTTTCTTCACACACCCGCGTCAACGTACGTGCGATGCACACTTTGAAACTGTGTCCGTCTCGCAACAACGATGAAGATAGAGTAAGAGTAGGCGCGAGTCTAACTTGCTGACGCATAAACAACGATATATCGGCACAGGTATGGAGACGGGCTCGAGTACACAAACTTATACGGCAGTTAAAGCGCGAGCGAGTTCGCGTGCGTATGCGAGAGCTGTCACGATTATTCGTGTACTTATATGCATATAAATATATCCATATATATATATATGTATGTATGTATATATATAGATGTATATATATATATATGAGTATATATATAAAGTTATAAGTATATGTGCGGTCGGTCGGTCGCGCGGTGGGCGATGCGTGCGCGGAAGGCGGTAGTATCGTACTGAGAGGCCTCGCGGATCCTCGGCGCAGGCCGGCGTGTAGCTGCGCTGCCGCGCGGTAGCTGTCACGTGCCGCGCGCCGCTCGCTTGGCGTGTCAGGCACTCGCTCGCTCGCTCGCTGCTGCTGCTGCTCTCTCTCTCTCTCTCTCTCTCTTTCTCTCTTTTGCTTGCTCGCTCGCTCGGTACGGCCGCGGCGACGACCAATCCCCGTCGTTCGTCAAACCTTGATTGGTCTCTCTCTTGCTCGCCGGATTCTTCAACCCCGTTCCTATCTCGTTCTATTTCTCACTCTCTCTCTCTCTCTCTCTCTCCTTCTTTTTCCTTCTCTCGTAGCGCGCCGTCGCCGATGTTGCTGCTGCCGCCCGCTTCTCTCTATCTCTCTTTCTCTCTACCGAGTGACAAGACCCGAAGAGGGGTGTACGTGTGTACGTACGTATATGAGTGGATATGTGTGGAGATCGAGAGAATGGAGAGGGGAGAGCACGTCAGGGGGGCTAATGGAGAGATATTCGGAAAGCGGAGTTTCCCGAGGTGGGGAAGAGAGAACGAGTGAGAGAAAGAGTGGGACGACGATGCTCTTATTCTTATTCTTCTCTTCGCCGAGGTGGCACAACCTCCGTGCCGTTGACGAAGAGACGGCTCGCGTGCGGATCAACGTCGGCGATGTCCGGAATGCACGTTCAGCGTTGGACGTCCACGATGACGATGACGATACACCGATGTCGGATGCACTTTTTGAAAAAGCTCGATTTTTTCGATATTTATTTTTTTTTATTTATTTATTTATTTATTAATTTATTTTTATACAATTAATTAAGTTTATGAAATAATTACAAATGCGTTTATATGATAATTGTTCAACAAACGATTTGATTTCTTTTATAAGTAAAATCTATTTTCATATTTATTATTTATTCTATTTTATTACTTTATTGTTTATTTTACTATTTTTTATCTAATTATTCAACATTAATATTTATCCGTTTATTAAATCTGCTTTACACCTTATCTTCTTCGCTGGATAAACATAACTCCCATTAGTTTTTATCTAAAACGTCTCCCTTATAATCGCCGCTTATAATCAACATCATTCAAAGCACGAGAATCGAGATCAACGAATTTGTCCATAATTTCAAAAGCGATGATTTCAAGCGATCCGTCACACTCACGATGTAAAATCATCGTGCAAAAGCAAAGATCCACAAGCGCACGACGAGGGCAGCTCTCGCAACCGATTCTCCACGAGTAGAGAGGGGAGCGCATAAGTCAGACCGGCGGTCGCGCGGCTGACAGTTTTATGAGAGTTTGATAGCCTCGTCGTTCTCGCTCTCTTCTTTTCTTTCCTTCTCTTGCCCTAAACACACATGTGTATACGCGGCGCTCCTCCTTTCTCGTAACCTATCGGTACAACACGGCTTCCTGTAATGTGTATCTCTCTCTCTCTCGCTTTCTCTTTCTCTTTCTCTCTTTCTCGTATTCGAAACGGAAGAGATAGCAAGGGAGGAAGAGAATTTAGAGACACGCGCGCACTTCTGCTATATGTATATGCTCTCACTACTATTTATTGTCCCATAAATTCAAACCTGTTGCCCCGGCTTGCAGAGGAGTATACATAGGTGCGAAACGCGTATGACGGCGTACGGAAAAAAAAAAAAGAGAAAAGAGGCAATGACGAGTATAACCACAGGGACGTTGATCGCATCGACGATCGTTTTCAATGAAATACGCGATTGTTTCCGCCGGTGCAGAAGAAGATGATCTCGTGTAACTCAACTGAAGAGGTTTGCGGCGCAGCAGCTTTGCTCGTGCGGAAAGCATGTGTGTGACGTGGTATGCAGTCCAGTAAGGAAGAGAGAGAGAGAGAGAGAGGCCAAGTGTAAAGGGAAGTTTGAGAGAGGAACTTGAACAGCGGAGGGGAGAGGAGGAGGTCAGCCGTAGGAGGCGGAGCCCTATCTCTTTTGCTTTCTCTATCTTGCTCCTCTCTCTCTCTCTTTCTCTCTCTCTCTCTCTATTTCGTTATAGGTCGCAATCTTTGATTCTTGATTTTTTTTTGTTTTCAACTAATGTACATAAACAATTCGACAGTTATCACTGAGACCGATTTTATTTTAGAATATTTGTTAATTTGTTATACGGATTATTAAAACAATTAAAAAAATGTTTTATAAAAAATACAACAATTTTTACGGTGGCGCAAAAAAAAAAATTTGAACTATATTAATTATATTGATATTTTATTAATTACCAAACTGTGTTGTACATTTTATTAAAACATGTAGTTTATTTTTATGTTAAAAGTAACTTGGCAAATTTTATCAATTTTTCAATAAAATTCATAATATAGTTATGCTTTTTATCAAGTATAAATAAAGCTTTTAATTATAAAGCAAACAGTTTCTTATTTATTTTAAAGAATAAATCAATATATTACATATTAAATTCAAGTATGAACTAAAATTATTTATAATTTATCCCACACCTATTTATTGTTTCTGTAAAATAAAAAAAACAAAACCTCTTACTAAAAGTTATATCATAACACGGTTCATCTAAAAATAAAAGTCATTCGAGTAGCATCGATAAAAGATTCAACGACAATAAAAAATTGAAGTCTGCTCTAGAATTTCAATAAACTCATCATAATCCATCGACATACCCTCGCACACGCATACATCGCACATCGCGATAGTTTCAAAAGATCAGTATTTATCAACGAATACGCGCACACAGTACGAGCATACACCTTACACCAGCATCGTCGCGCCCGACTATTTCCGTGGGTGCGCGAATCGGTACGCGAGTCAACCACCAGATGTAGCGTCGGTGCTGGTTCTCGGCTTGAATTGAAACTCGCGCCCGCCTCCTGGCAGTCCCACCACTCGTTCGGTTATCCCCACCACGGCTTTGGAACTTTAGTCCCCCTACCGCCTCTTCTCGATCGGCTGTCCGGGTTCGACTCTCCACGGCGCGGTGTACAGTTCGCGCGCGCCACGGGGGATTCCCCTCTCCACCTCGCTCACTTTTCGAACCGTACGCTCGTCTCCTCACTCTCTCTCTCTCTCTCTCTCTCTCTCTCTTGCGCTCGGAACATTTAGGTGGGTATATACGTTACACCTATACCTACCTACCTTCTCTGCATACTTTACTCGACAGTTGCTTGCGTCCCTTGCTCTTCGATGTACGTGTTGCTGTAGCTTGTCCATTCTCTTCTTTTTTTTAATTACACCTTCTATTTTTTCATCGTCGACACCGAGAATTTTCACGTTTAATTTTATTTAAGTATTCGTTTTTGTTGTTTGTTCTTATCTTCATTTTGTATCATTCAATGGCAAATAATAAATTTTTGATGCTTTATGCATTTTCTAATAATAAATTGTAAAAAATCCATTTTTAAATTATCTATTATCCATATAATTATTATTATAAATAGTAAAAGTGCTATATTTCTATTCATTTTCAAATGGGAAAGACAATAATAAAAAAAATCGTAATAAATTTTATGTTATTTACATTCAAAGAACAAAGATACGTTATTTAAATATTTAATTCAGTATAATAATTTTAAAAAATAATACGAATATTAATTAAATAATAAGTTTTAGAAAAAATATATATGTACTTTTAATTCAATTTAAATAATTTTACGTGCGTTCCTTTAAGCATATTTATATTTTCTTTTTATTGTCAATAAGACTTATTATTTGTAAAACGGTTGATCAATAAATAAAAAAATTTTATTATTGAACAACTTATAAGAACACATTATTATGCTTTGAATGTTATTATTATTTTTTACATTTAACGTTTTTTTTACGCTTATAAAAAATTATATTTTTTATAAAGAAAAAACGTATTGAAATAATGTCAAAGTAACGAAGTATAAAAAAATCAAATAGTATTACATTTTATTGTAATTTTACTTTTGCTTACTTTTGATAATTGTCCGTGTGCATAAATAAAAATGAAAGCTCTCTTTCAAATTTAATAAATAAAATTAAATAAATTCTTATTTTGTGTAAGAAAAGTATACACTTGTTAACTTTATTCATTAATTCGATAACAAACGAATATCATGATTACTTAAACAATGGTATAATGCGTTTTCTTACTTTATCTTAAAATTTTTTACTTCACTTCGAAATTCTTAAGATCCACGTAAAGCTGTAAATAAAAAAAAGTAATCGAGTAAACCAAATACCGTGTATGGATATATGTATACAAAAAATCGACGTAATAAAAACATGAAATCCTTTTGAGTACGAGAAATCGAATAAAGTATATAAACACAATGTGCATGCATAAATATCTGGCTCCTTTTTTTTTCATCAAAGATTCATCCACGTAGGTGCGGTTTATACACGTACACACACACACCATCTCTACGTCAAACCGACTCGTCAACGAAGTCATCCACGTCAAGTGCGATTCAACGACTTAGTCCAAAAGAAACGTGCACATATAGGGGCAAGAAGTCGCGCGCGCGCACGCGATTAGATCGCGAACGCGGAACATCGCGCTATTCCTTCCCTCGTTCCGATCGGGCCAAGTATAAGCCAGTATTTGCAACGCGAGCGTCGCAGTCATCGGAATTTCTAATAAAGCCGTCCTAAGTGCAGAAAAAAGCCGGATCGAGATACCCTCATGAATCACGCGTGCTTTTGTGTGTATGTATGTATAAAACGAGCCGCCGGCGCGTACACATGTATATGCGCACATACGTGCGTGCGTATGCGTGTGCACCTCTGGCTGCACCGCAATATACGTAGTTTTTTTTTCTTTTCATCTCCGATGCGTCGCTTTCCGGCTCTTTCAGGATTTTATGTTGATATAATTGTTATCTATTGGGGACAGTTTTTTTTTTTTTTTTTTTTTCTTTTTTATTTGTATTAAATGTGCACTTTGTTTCTTTTGGGTGTTACAATACGATTGATAGATTTAGCTCGTTTGAATTTTTTATCTCACCGGTTTTATCACCGTGAAAATAATTTGTAATTTTATTGATTTGAAAAAAAATGCTTCTTTTATTAAACAAATAAGATTTGTCGAAATTTACTTGATGTATTTTATTGCATAGTTTAATGAAAAACGCAATATTTGAGAATTGATGTTATAAACTTTTTAAATTTATATAAAATTTTTTAAAAAATTATTTAAAATTATCATAGCAAAAAATTTTGTGGTAAATTGAATTGAATTGCAAGACTCAAGTAAGCCAATACGTATGTACGCGTGCCGGCCATGATGGATTACCAGGGCTATGGGAAACTATCTGTCAAGCATAATATCGACCCTTGCTTTCCCTTTTTCTCTCTTCCTATACAGACCTTTGCGAATCGTAGCTTTGCTCTCATTTTTTTCCAATTTTCTGTTTTCTAAAAAAAACATTGTTTTTTTTTTTTTTTTCTATTCTTTTATATGTAAATTATATTTGAATAAAGTTACTTCATGACAAATTTACAATTATTTTTTTAATCTTAATCAATATATTCATCAAATTTTTGCTTGATGTTTAATATTTGAATATTGATTCGCGTTTTATTTAAAAATATACTAAGAGTATTAATATAATAGCAATGTATATATACGAGTATAGTATTAAACATCAATTTGTACTAGCTTGATTAAATATTTGTTTGATATTTATAATTAAAGAACAAATACTCTTTACTTACCTTAATGTTTAATTATTACAGCTGAATAACATATATTATTTTATTATACATACTAAAGAAAAATTATTGTTTTTTATTGCAAAATGTAAATAAAATGCGTATTTGATGTTATAATAATTTATTTTGAATATTAAAATATAATATTTTTTGAATAAAATTTACAAATTTTCTATAACTAATGGACTAGCAAAATCAGTGGAGTGTTTATATAGAAATTAGTATTATTATTTTAACCGTAATTTTTACTATTTAAATGGACTGTTAGTATACATAATATATAATTGTAATTATTCATACAATAACTTTATATCCTTAAATGTCTGTACAAAAAATCCATCTATTCAATATTAAAATACTAAAATATCTAATCTTCGTTAATCTCCTATAAAAACACTATATTATATATAAATAATAAAATATAATTTTACGCGCGATTATTACTGTTTTTATAATTAGCAAGTACATCCTTTATTGCCCTATAAAAATAGAAAATTTTTTTTTAAATTTTTTTTGCAAAATAGAGTCATATTTTTTAGAAGATTTAAAGTATACAATTATCGCACAGTATTTATAGTAAATTATTTTTCATATTTGTCCTACATTATTAATTACAGTCATAGCTATATACAATAACAATTACCTAATAGGAACATCCACTCGATATTACAAATAACATCGCGTTAAAAAGGCATACGTTATTTTCTTACCGAAAATCACGCTTTAATATTCATCGCAAAATATCTTGCACGTATACTCTCTCACATATTCACACTCGTGCGGGCGCGCGCATACAAAGTTCCGAAAGAAGCGTACACGTGAAATTTTAACGCGGCATCGGCGAGCATCAAAGGCCACGAGTACGTAAGCAGGTACCTGTGCAGTTCGTAGCAGGCAGACTTTCACTTCCTTGCCCTTTCTCGGCATTGGGCCTTAAATCATCTAACGAATCATTTTCTTAATGCTTAAATAACTCGCGCACGCGCGCATCCGAGTTAATAATTGCGCGGGACTTGAGAAAGAGAAAGAGAGAGAGAGAGAGAGAGAGAGAGAGAGAGAGAGAGAGAGACGATAGAAAAAAAGGAGAAGAGAAAAAAATTTAATTGCGTAAATGTTTTTCAATCGGCGCGCGAAAGTTTTTTTTCTTGCGTTCGCGTATATAAAAATAATCTTTACGATTTATGCTCGGAGTCTCTTGGCTTTGCGTTCGCATACTATACAATATTGAGCAATGCCATACTTACGTTTACATTCTCACTTGTATAAAAATTTTTTTCTCAATACTTTATCTCACCGCATAAATTCTACTCGCACGTGAATATTATTTTCTCGATTTATTTTTTAACGGCAATTCATACATATATAACCACTCACGATTTTATTATATCACACGCGATATCTGAACGTTTACCTGCACCTCGAGTATAATGAGCGTTTTCAATTCAATTTTTCCAAGCACAAAGCGAGAAAATACTTAAGAAAAAAAAAAAAAAAAAAGGATCGCCACGAAGGCCACGCTACGACTACGGTTTCCTCGCCGTCTACGGCCATCTTCTTTTCGACGAGTGACGCCGAGAGAAAGAGAAAGAGAACGCGTGCAGCTGCGCGCCAACATTCGAACCCCCCCCCCCCCCTCCCCACCCCGCTTGCCCCGTCTTTTCCCCATACGCGCAACCCCTGAAACTTTCAACCGCCCCGAATGGTCTTTCCCTTCTTCTGGAACTAGAGTCGGCGGACTTTTGTCTACGATGCTTTTGCCGAAAATTTTTTATGTAGTATCAGCAAAATGATTCGGATTTTTATATTCATCGTTCTTTTTCTTTTTCCAATGTTTAAATAATTTGTAAAATTTAATGCTGTAATTTAATTCAGACTGATATAATAGCTTGTTCGTTTGTTCATTAAAATTCTTTATATATTAAAATTTTGTAATGAATAAAGTAATATTTAAAACATACAATTATTTTAATTTTTAATATTTTAAATTAATAAAACTTTATAGATAATTTAATTAAAAAAAAAAAAAAACAAAAAAAAAATGTTCTTTAAAATAGTTAAAAATTCAAAATCAATCAAATAATTTTTATTTATTTTCATTCAAAATTTTTCGGCGTCTTTTGTACCTTTGAAGTACCTCGAATGATTTTCAAAAATACGTGAAAACCTTCACTCCCTCTTTTATGAGCATTAACCTTTCAGACACGAGTCGTTTCTCGTGCTTCGCTCGAAGAAAAGCAAACGTCATCGAGTTCGAGTACCGATTATTAATAATATTAACTAGTTGCGTCAAAATATTATCAGAATGACGCGAGCAAAAATTCATTCGAGGAGCGAGTTTCGCGCGCTAACTAAAAAACCTAATGCAGCAAGAATACGAAAACTCGATTTTAAAAGAGGAAGGGAGAAAGAAACGATGGGTAAAAGAAATAAAGGAAATGAGAGGATATAAACGATATGAAGAAAAGACAGCACGAGCGCGCGCAAGATGTCCTAGCTGGACGCAGCAGCAAGGAAACACCGCGTAAACGAACGGAACGCGTGCGTTTCGGTGGGCTCGAAGAACGCACGAGGCGCGCGTGTATACCTGGCGTGGGTCGTCGCTTGACCCCAGCCATAAATCATCGACGCGGCGATGCCGTGCGCTCGGCTGTGCTCTCCCAGCGGGCTCAGCTGCTCTCGGCCGAATTCCCGTTTCACGAGCCGGTATGAAGATCCAGCTTGCCAGCTTGTTGCTGCATGTAGCCTCGTTGCTGATAATCGTCAATATAGCCGTGCTGAAGATGATTCTGATGTTGCTGCTGCTGCTGCTGCTGCTGATGATGTTGGTAGTTCATGTAGGCCGCGTGCATTTGTTGCTGTAAGTGGCAATGCTGCTCGGTTATGCTGTTGGATACTTGATGCCGTTGCTGGGAAATCACGGGCAAAGCCTGAGAGTTTTGGAGCATCATCGTCGTCCTGGTGGTTATAGTCGTGCTGCTCGTCATCAACGACGACGACGACGACGACGACTCGTTTGATCGAACGGCGCAAGAATTTGCCGGTGGAATTTCCTCGTTCACGCTTAAATGATCCGGTGAGCCAAAATCGAGCTTACCGTCCTTTTTTGCTTTCATGCGTCGGTTTTGAAACCATATCTTTATTTGGCGCTCGGTCAAGCATAACGCGTGCGCGATCTCGATGCGACGTTTGCGCGTTAAGTAGCGATGGAAATGAAACTCCTTCTCGAGCTCGAGGGTTTGAAAACGCGTGTAAGTTTGACGCGTGCGCTTTTGTCCGGCGCTGTTGACGTCCGCTGCTCCTACAACATAAAGAATACATGTATATTTGTTTAAAAAAAAAAAAAAAAAAAAAAAAAGTTTATTAAAAATAATTAATTAATATTATTGATCGATCTTAAAATATTTATCATTAATTTTTTACACATATGCATTATAAACCATTTTATATATTAATTCAATAATTGTAATGTTTTATACAGATGCGGTTGCTTTCATACATGAATGTACCAATACCTTTTTTGAACTTTGCTTACTTATACGTTTCTACAGTAACATACACATGTACAGTACGTACATATACACATGCACACGCACAGCATACGTAAATGCACATGCACATTTTGGCGTCTAAAATTCTGCAACGCCATCTGTGTGTGGAATATCCTGTGTGTAAAAGTATACCT
The DNA here is from genome assembly GCA_949987625.1 of Chalcis sispes. Lineage (NCBI taxonomy): Eukaryota > Metazoa > Arthropoda > Insecta > Hymenoptera > Chalcididae > Chalcis > Chalcis sispes. Next base: position 11,804,001 of record OX465097.1, read on the forward strand.
AACGTTTAAATATCATTTTGCATCATTTAAATTTTTTAACGGTATTACTTAAACAAATAAAACAACAAAAATAAATAAACAAATAAAAACAATGAGTCAATATTTTAAAAAAGAAAAAAAAATTAACAGTATGCACCATTAGCATAACCCGATTTCATCCAAGAAAAGTCAGCGGACCGCTGGTCATCACCATACTCGCTTCCTTCCTGCGGGCTACTTTTAACATTATTATTATTCGTTCCATAACCATTACCATAACCAGCATTAAGACATTCGTAAGAGTTATTGGGCGAAGTAGGCGCGTGCATAACTCCCGGATAAGTCTGCGACTGCGCGTAGCCGGAATAAGCTTGCTGCCCGTAATTCAAACTCGACTGATCCTGTGGAAAACGATCCTGCGACGAATCACCCAATACACCGGTAATCGGCGAGGTCCTGTCCGAGGAGGAGCTCGGCGTGTACGGTGGCGTTTGACATTGCCCGTATGGCGAAATTTGAGGTGCCATTGTAGATTCCACAACCGTTGGCGATGATTTAGCGCTGGAGCAGTTTGGGTAATTATCGACTACCGCCTCCTTACCGTGACGCAGAAGAGTTTCTAACAGACTCGCGGGTGGACTCGATTCTTGTTTGGGTTTTATACCGTAAGGAGGACTTTGCGGATGATGCGGAACTGTTTCAGGCAACGGTTGCTGATGAATATGCTGCGTCTGATATGGATTTTGATGATATTCGGGAGCTTGATAGGTCGAGCTTTCCACCATCGATTGATGATAAGGCCAATAGCCAGTTTCGTTGCTCGTGTAATAAGCGGAACTCGTCATTGTCTTTTAAGTTTCGCACTGATAACTCGCACTTTATTTTTAACCAATAATCACTTAACACAAACGACGCGAATCGAGTTTTAATTGCTTTAAACTTTAACGATTCATCGCTATCATTTCACAATTGCACCTGAGTTATCGTCAACGTATTTTATACGCGCAAATGAAGGCAAAAATAATAAAAAATAAGCTAACATCGAACGAAAGCAATCGCGTTAAGTAAACTCACGAAGACGACGACTCTATCGGAGCGGCGTGTTGACCAGGCTGGACGTCGGTACGGTTCTGCGAGTCGAGTCCGGAAAAACTGCGGGAGCCGGTGCTCCGGAGCTAAACGAAAGAGATCCGACGAGTGGAGTTTCGGGGCGCACAATGAGCCAAAATGATTTGTGTCCCCGTGACGATTTTCGGGCGAGCGAGAAGTACGAGCAGCCCCCTGGAACACTGGAGGAGAGAAAGAGAGTGGGTATATACACGATCGAGGGGTTCGCGCGTGCCAATGGGCCCCCGAAAACTTTCACCGGTTTATTGCACCGGCGGAGTAGGCGGCTAGAGGGGACTGTACACTTCGGGGGAGCAAGAGCACACGACACGTATATATCCCGTGGTCCTTTCTCTCTCTCTCTCTCTCTCTATCTCTCTCTATCTCTCTCTCTCTCTCTTTCTATCTATATCGGTAAGCGCCTCCCGTTTGGGTCTACGGCTGGACGCGTGCGGCTTCTTTCTCTTTTCACGCAGAAGGGAGAACGCATAGAGAGAGAAAGAGAGAGAGAGAGAGAGCAACGTTCTTCCCCCGTATCAGCTGTCGGGATCGCCCGGCTAGTATAGCCACCCCCGATATACATACCCCTCCCACTATTAATGCTATTGACACAGAGATCCCATATTGAATTCACACTCGGTGTCGCGAAACTTCGCAATGGGGGACGAGCGGGGGCAAGACCATGTGTTCGCGCAATATTTCCTCCGTAGCCAGATTTCTTTCACGCGCGTTTGTCTATGTACGATTCCTGCATGGGCTGGACTTTCAAGAGAGAGAAAGAGAGAGAGAGAGAGAGAAAGAAGAAAAAAAGAAAGGAAGAAAGGGCTCCGTTTTGGCTGTGCGTTTTTTTCTGCTCGAATCGCTTTTTTTTCTCTCTTTGTATCGCGTTCTCCATGTACAGTTCTGAACTAAAGTAATGGCTGGTTGAAAGCATTGTAGCAGTAAATCGTGAATTGAATATAATTAGGTTATTGAGGTTGTTAATGAAATGCTGCTGGTACCGTGTTGCTCTCATAAATTGAAATGCTGTAAATAGATTTTTATTTTTCTTCATACTTGTATTTTCGATGTTAAATAAGTTATACGAAATAGTTTTTGCTTTCTCTGTACAGTTCGTTAAATTAATAAAAATCAGAAACATTGTAAATAGTTTTTCTTTTAATGCTAAAACTATCTAAAGGGAAGATATAGTTTTATTTTTGTAATGAAAAATAAAACACTCTCAAAACTTACTAGTTTATTTTTTATGTAATGTATAATTATCGTAATTATATTTTTATTAAACGAGAATAAAAAAAAGTTGAACTTTAAAAATTCACAAATAACTATACTAAAACGGAGAAAAACATCAATCAGCGTTAATTGAACAGCGCTTGTAAACTAATTAAGTCCCATTTAATACCAAACGAGTCTCGATTTTTATATTTACAAAACATTCCCCATGTAGACAACTCGGACGCATCTCACCGAATCGAGTTACATTTTATAGCGTTATGGCTTTAATGGTTTTAAATATCTCCTTTTGTATTTCTCACCGTAGCGGCTCTAAATTGCCGAGCGTATAACGACTCAATCGTCGTCTACAATACACAACGATGGTAATAAATACAAGAGCGAAATCGCTTATCCGCTAAATGCGTATAACCCAATGATTATCTAACCGTCGAAATGAAGTCAACGTACGAGAAAAGATGCACGTATATACGTATATATATATATATATATATATACCCGTATAGGTAACATTTCATATCCGTGGCCCGCCCTCCAAACTCACCCCTCGCTCGACTCTCCCTTTTCTATCGCGTTCGCGCGCGATTATTATTAATTATATCGGCGAAATGTAACCTCGCGACGATTCTTTCTCTGCCTTTCTCTTTCTCTTTCTCTCTCTTTTTTTTGAACGTTGCAGTCGTAAGCGCGCGTGTCCGCTCGAGGTGGACATCGACGACGACGACGACGATGACGACGACGACGGCGGATAGCCATCAATCACCGGGTTTTTTTTTTTTGTTTTGTTTTTCTTTATTTTAAGTCCCCGTCGACTCGAATACCGCTTTGCTATTTACACGTTGTCGACTGCGACGTGATCATTTCTTATGAAATTGCATCGATGATGATTATTATTTTTCGGTGAGCTGACTGCTCTTTACTCTGTTTGGATTTTTTCCCTTTTTGCGAATGTTTTACGTTCACTATTCATTTATGGAATTTTAGATCAAAGTAAAAAAAGTTGTGTGCGATTATTTATTTTCTCGCACGTTTTAAATATTTAAGATCTACAATTTTATTCATTCAAAATTATTCAATTGCATGATTTATTTAAAATCAAAATATTGGCTGCGAATAACTACATTATACAACATTTTATTTTTATTATTAATAAATAGATAAAAATTGTTGCTACAAAAGTTACCACAATCCGATTCTTTAAAATCAATTATACCCCAATGCAAAAACAAAATCCATTACTTATCAATTTCAGGCAAATTTTTTTATCCATTCATTCTATCCGAAACGCTAATCGATCGAGTCTTTCTTTCGAAAAGATCGTTATCCTTCATCCCGAAGCCGTCGAAAAGTGGGATTAATGAAAATACGCGCGCGTCTAGAGAAAATAAGAGAGAAATAAAGGAAGACCGCGCGATCTGGAAAAAGTAAAGGGACACGAGGAATAAGAAAAGAACGGACGCGCGACAGCTCTCTCTCTCTCTCTCTCTCTCTCTCTCTCTCTCTTTCGCTAAATGTGCACGTATATGTATATATATATAAACGGACGAGAGAGGAGGTTTCGCAGGGATTGATTAATCGTCATCGGTATATAGGGCCACGCTCGCCTCGAGAAAGAGACGTCACCGACGAGAGTCTATTCCTTCGTATTCTGACGTACGCACTTTGTTCGCTTTGGAACCGTTTCTTTTTTTCACTCTCTTTTTCTTTTTTTTTTTTTTTTTTCTTTTTTCATGACGGATTTTATCGAAAACCAACGCGACCAATTTTTCTATAAATTGTTATAAAAATAAAAGATTTTTGATAGTAATTGTAATAATTATGTAAATAATTTATTTAATAATAAAATTTCAATTAAAAATTATATGGAAAAGAATTTTCACCATTTTGGAAATATCCCGTTGACCTACATTCACGTTGCTTGACCAATGAAAGAAAAAAAAAATGTTTATTCTCAGCAAACAGCAAAGATAACCATCCCAAAACTTCTCAAGAAAACAGCTTACATCCCCAGCGACAAGAAAAAGCCGAAATTTAACCGTTTCGAAAATGCAAAATATCTTCATTCCGACAAACGTCTCCTTCTCCTTCTCCTCTCGTAAAACTTTTTTTTTATTACAGCCCTCCCAGTCAAAGGTAAAGGTGTCCTAAATACCGGACCTTTCGGCGCGTTTACGACTCTGTTTTGAAAACACGCGGCAACACGACGACGGCACACCGACGGGCACGCGCGCGCGTGCGCGTGAGCTTAGCGCACATAGTTCTACGTGCATTAGCCACGCGGCTGGAGGCGGTATATAAGCACGCCGTTGATTTTTTCTACGATCTCGTATACAGAACTATACCTGGTCCAAACAAAATCATGCAACTTCGTTGTTCGCTCGTAATTTATGCCTCCTTGATGTATGTATATATATATATATATATATATATATATATATATATATAAATATACATAAACGCTGCGCCTCAAAGGTTCAGGTAAAAGTCGGGCGCGTGCGCAAGCATCTATACAAATGCTCTGCACTCGAATCGACGGACAGTTACGACGCGTCGTAAAACTTTCTCTCGCCGAGCGGGGGAAACGAAAGCCCGTTTTGTGATATTATGTCTCAGTTAGAAAATGATGGAGGGGTGAGAGAAGATGCGACTCCGTTATGTACAATTTGTGCCATGACGGAGTTTACGTTTTAAGAAATTGCTTGTTTGGATATTGTTCGCCAGTTTTCCGGTGTACACAGAGACAACGATCTTTGTCGATCTGTTTGGCTCTTGGAAACGCCGCCGACGATGGAGATGTCTGAGAACCTGCTATGACAAAGCTTTCTTATTTTGTTGAAAAGAGGATTTACAAAAGTATAAATTAAAAGTAATTTGTAATAAATTATCGTTTTATAGCTTCGTTTAAAAAAAAAAAAAAAAAAAAAAAAAAAAAAAAAAAAAAAAAAAAAAACATTTACTCCAATAATCATATCTTTATTTAATTTATATTAAAATATCCAAAAATATGCTAGTATGTATTTATTTTTAAATTATGAGTTAAATATAGTAAATAATTTCATAAATCAAAAGTACAGCTGAATTCAACGCTTTAATATCATCAATTCTGCAGAATCAATCCCTTCACTCTTAATAAGTCAACCACTATTAAACAACTCAATTTCAAAGCCATAATTTAAAAAAACTCTGAAAAATATATCTATATATAAAATCACGAAATCAAAGCAATTTTCCATTTACTCTTAGAGAAGTCTTTCGTTCCCCCTTTCTCGTTCATTTTTCGAAAGCCATTTTATCCGCCCTACGAAACACCGTACGCGTAAAAATTGCCAGATTTAAAAAGAAGGAAGAAAACGAAGCACGAACGGCATACGTATATAGCCGCAAGACCAAACGCGCACACAAACACACACACACACACACACTGGTGCGCCATCGAGTCGACCATATGCGTATTGTATGCGCGTTCAGCCACCGAAAAATACGTACGTAAACGCGTTGCACATACGGGGAGCCAATAGCGACGACAAAGGGAAAGTTGGTAACAATTTGGGGGAAAAAAAAAAAAAAAAAATTGGAAATATCGAAGGAGAATCGGAAGCCAGACGGTCTCTCGTGCTTGGCCATTATTTCACGATTGATTTATACTTTGTTTGCGGTACGCGCGCATGTGTGTGTATATATACAATATACAATATATATATGCACGCGAGCGCGCGCATCGATCGTGCTTACGCGTCGATCTATTAGTACGCGAATGGCCAGTTTGCCGCCAAGAGTCAACCGTGCCATTGTTCGCGCGTCTCTTAATCTTTCAGTATTGGAATGGAGAGAGATGACTTTGGTAGCTTAAGTCCACACGTGAGAGAGAACGAACGCTAGGGAGATGAATTTTGGAATCGATGCGTTGTGCAACGTGATTGGGGTGGTTACAAATTTTTGTCAAAGCGTACAATAAAACAGTATCGATCGAAAGAAATAATTTAAATATATTTTTTATAATACCGTTGTAAATTTATTATTTTATTCGTCAATCACTTTTAAGTAAATTAATCGTTAATAATTATATGTATATAAATAATTTAAAACGGTAATTTATTCAAAGTATTAATATCATGTATCTTTAACAAAGATATGACTTAATATATTATACGAAAATTTTCAATATACATTATGAAACTATTAAGATATCAAAAACGTTATAAATGTATGGTACAACTTGTTACAGGATCGTCATGGATCTCGAGCGCGAGTACAACAAAAGCAAAAGACAGGTCGTCGCTCGTAATAAAGCGAAAGTTAATGGAGGCTGGATAAAAGTAATCAAGTGGCAAATTAGTGTCTCCTCGCCAGCTTCCAGCTTAAGCTCCGAATTACGCTCGGCGCTCGTACGTATAGCCATCGTATACATATACACAAGCATGAGAGATTAATACAGGGCGTTTTGGGGCGGAGCGCAAAAACTGCTGAGCAATCTTTCGGAGGCAGTACATGTATAATACGGTCGCTTTGTCCAGATCATCGTCCTTTGGACTGCGCGCGTCTAGGCTCGTATGGACTTTCGCGTGCCATGAGAAACGCAGAACGAGTGCAACTATGGATATCTGTATATACATATACCGCTTACGTGTATCGCTTACGAGAGCAACGAGCTTATTTACTTTAGAGAGCGTATCTTTATTCGCTCTTACACGTATACATACATACTCACGCGAGAGTGACACAAGCGTGCGTCGATTTCTCGATTTTCTTGCGCAAGTAGATCACCCGCTGCGCTGACGTTGAAAGAGAGAAAGAGAGAGAGAGAGAGAGAGAGAGAGAGAAATGCTCAGAAAGTTTTATCGTCTCACTTCGACTATCGGATACCTTTCTTTCCGTCTCTCTTTCTCGCGATGAATCGGGCAGTGATCGATTAATTAATTGTCACAATGGCAATCGACGAGTGCCTGGAGAAAAACTCGCCTCGCCTGCTATTTTGCCGGTACGACGAATCGCTAATTTTTGCCGAGAAATAAATAAACGTTTACGCTTATGGAAATACGCGTTTGGATAAAAGTTACTTTTTTACGATTTTACGATGGATTTTTACTTGCGGTAGGATATATGTTAACTTCAATCGATTCGTATATTAGAATTCACGTGAAAATTAATTTGCAAAAAACTATCTTAGAATAAGTGAAAATAAATAGCAAGAGTTAATCAATTACGCGAGAAAAATGATTAGGAAATTATTCATTATTCGAATAAAAGCAGTTTAAATTTCTTCAAAATTTTAAAGCAGTATTGCTTTCGTTGCGTAAAATATGTACTTATTTCAACGATATAACAATACGTATTCAAAAATTCTTCAAACACTTTTGAATAAATCTTTATTCGTCCGAAAACAAAAAACTCGTAAATTTTCCCATCTTTATGTAATCCGACAAGTTGCTAATGCAAAAAGAAAGGGATCGCGTTATGGGTTTCGTAGTAATAGCAACAGTTGTGTATCGTAAGTAATAACGCATTACCAAATAAAGGATTATCCTTTATAGCCACTCGTCGGCTCGGGTAGTTATCCTTTTCTCTTTAAGGCTCAAGTCCGTGTGCTTAGCCGAGAGATTATGACACCTTCGAAAAGGAGGACGAGCAGCGTTTCAAAGACATCATTGATACTGAAGGATAAATATTGACAGAATTTAGCTAGTGATACTTGTAAACACTGGGATTTGCATGCTTCGTTTAGCATTCATTATGGATTTTAAATTATAAGGTGTCGTCAAAGTTTTGGCCGTTAAGAGTACGATCTATACGCAAAGATTTACTTGGAAGTATTTTTAATCAATAATTTTAATGCCGTATATTGTACATTTTTCTTTTTTTTTTTTTTTTTTTTTTTTTTTTTTATTTTAAAAATAGAAGATGGTAGATTAATAATGAAGTTTTGCAATAGCAAAAATTCATTGATTTTAAAAATTAAAAAAAATCCTTTCTCATAAAATTGTGTTCAAACGAGAAAAACGACGAGATAAACAGAGCAACGTTTATACAATACCATTACCGATAAATCGAAGATCGGGCCGAAAAATCTACAGCCAAGAAGATTGGCAGACGGAAAAATACACAGGAGAAAAATACGAGAACCGAGAAGAAAAAACGGTCGATCGTAGGAGAGAGCAGCGTCGCGACGTCGACAAACCGCACACGCTTACTTAGACGCACACAGCTCAACGTCCTCGTCGATGAAAAAGAAAGAAAGAGAAAGAGACCGACAGCACGAGCTATATGATAAATGGTTCGGCAAACCAACGGTACATGGGCACCCCTCGCTTATTTCCTCTTTCTTCTTTCTCGCGTTAGTAAAGAGTCCGTGGTTCTGCGTTTCGGATCCACCCCTGCCTCGAGTTAAAGAACTATTGAAAAATTTTGCCAAAGCGGGGGTCGGTGTTAAATCCGATTCGAGTTATGAGGACGGGCCGAGTTCCTGAGGAGTTGCGGAAAAGAAGAGAAGAGGAGACGTTTACAGCAAAACGTAATGGGTTGAAATAACAATAAGGATGCAAATACGTGAAATTGTTTATAATTATTGTAAATAGCTTTAAACGGAAATTTTTTATCGGTATAATAAACGAAGCTTTTTTTGGTACGTTTTCATACAAATTTACAAAGAGATCATCTAGAGCGATAAATTTGCGTCCTATTTAAACAGAAATTTTTTTTTTTCTTTTTTTTTTATTGCTTTCTGTACTGCACACGGCAAAAGCCCGACTATTATATTCTCATTTTTCATTCAATTTAATTAAGTACAATTTATCATTAATCGTGCGTACCCGAGAGCTTGTCCCAAAAGACACGGTGTATTAGCTGTGCATCTTCACCCTAAAAATAAACAAGAAGAGACAGAACGTCGAATATACGTTTTTTACTTTTGTGCTTTTTCGGGCTCGCGTCGACCGGCTTTGAAGGTGTTGCGCGCGTATATATCCATCCTTTTTGAGAATGCAAAAGCGAAGGTTAACCGTATGTCATTGCAAGAAGCGAGCGCGAGGAGGGCCTCGAAATGCCTAAACTCGAAGCGAAATGCCGCGCGTTTTACGGAGGTAAGTTAATGAGAGTTTCGCGTGTACCGGAAACCAGTCTGTTCTCCCCTCTCTCTCTCTCTCTCTCTCTCTCTCGCGCGCGCGCTTTCTCCTTTTTGCGTATGCGTTCGCAAAACGTTAGACAGAGAGAGAGAGAGAGAGAGAGAGAGAGAAAAAAGACACCCTTTCTATTGTCAAGAGAGGCACGAAGGTTCTACAACCACTCCCAACTTTCGCACGCACTATTTTTTTCACTCGTGTGCGCACATTTCACACCATGAATTTGCTAATTTTATAACGCTTGCTCTACGATAAATTTTATTAGCTATTCTGGCTTTATATATTACGTACATTGATCTCTTGTGATACTTTACAACTTTCTTAAATTGTGCTATTTAATATTTTAGGAAGAATGAGAATAATGAATCGATGAATTGATCAAAAAATTGATTAAAAAGATTCGTAATTTTGCAGCAATTTATAATTTTATTTATATAATAACGACATTTTCGGAATTTCAAAAAAAAAAAAAAAAAAAAGAAAATATCCTGTTCAAACTGACTAAAAAAGAAATCATTATCTCAAGATCGTTACAAGCAATCTTATTCACTCGACAGCAATACGACATTTCCAATAGAGAACATCATATCGACAACGTCACAGTCACTAAAATCAACTCCGTCGCTCCGGGAATAAAGCTTACTTAAACGCGTGGATAGTGGTATATAACAATCCCGATAGCGACAACGCAACGAGGATCGCATACGCGAGCGAAACCCGCGCAGAGTCGAGTCGAGCTAAGCTCGAAGCTCAACGGACGTACACACGCGTACACAGAGAGATAGGAGATATAGGGGTCGAAACGGTCGAGAGAGAGAGAGAGAGAGAGAGAGAGAGAGAGCGATGCATCGTTAGCGTCGAGAATGCTCTCAGATAAATGAGGCGGTCGGCGAGCATCTGACGTGAACGAACGTTGGGATCGTTCGCGGGACACGAGTTAACGCGAATACCTGGCGAACGCCGCGCTTGCGCCCAAACTCAAGCGACGAGTATACTCGCCCGTTGCGATAACTCCGACCTTTGCTTTAATGATACATCGATGCGATGGGGTTATGTGTACTCTTGGACCGCGCTGTCGATCGATTAATAAGGATACTTTCTGACCGCGCGCGCGCGCGCGACTCGATTTTAAATACCGTAGATTTTTCGGTCGATGTTAGGTACGAGCGAAGAGTCGCTCGCGCGCCTTTAGAATTCCGTCGCTGATTAATATTCGATTTTCGCGTTCGACGCGATTACCGATGAGTTATTACTACGAATCGTATTTATATCGATGAATAATGAGTGCTTTTGCGTTATTGATAAAATGCTTAGATTGTGCGAAATACAAAATCGATAATTTGATGTATATTAAATAAAAGCAGAGTAGGCTGTGTTTTTTTTATGGTACTTGTTTGTGTATTACAGATATATTAATAATTTATGATAAATATGAACAACGCAACTTTTACTCGATATTTCTCGTAGCATTAAATTATCTCTCGTAAAAAGATATCCATAATTTAACTACGCATTAAATAATATCGAAGTCAATGTTCAAACGCTTTTAAATTTGCAATCGCATTGTTTGAAATAATGCCAAATAAATAAAGAGAAAACTTTCTCGATTTAATTGGTAAACCTCGGCTAATTTTTTTTCTACGAACGGCATCTCGCAACTACGAGATAGTTATATCGAACGATTTCACGAATAAAACAAACGTGCAATAATCTCGAAGAGACGATTACTCCATTGTTTAACGGCTACTAGCGGAAGTTGACGATAAGAACCAATCGGTTATTGACTGCGTGTACGAGAGGATAATTTTTTATTTTCCTAGTGGTTTACAATATTTGTTATGCGATTTCATTATTAACTTTAAATTAAAATGTAGCTGCATCTATTTCATTATCGAGAGCAATTGCAATATTTCTTTTGCGTTGATAACATTATTAATATTATTATTATTGCAGCTAATTATTTCCTATGCTCTTGATTATTAAAGCAATAATAATATGTACAAAGAAACATCTGGTAGTAAGCGTGCCGCTAGTACAACGATTTTAATGAATGTGAAGTCTTTGAAAAGTCAAATTTTGCCATTTTTCATAACAATTTTTCTTTTTATTTTATAATTATTTTGATATATTAAAAGGCAGTAATTTGACTTTTCCATGTAAAAAAAATCTTAAAAATCTACATTTTGAATAAAATCCAAAGCTAAAAAGCCGTCGGTATTCGCGATTAGCGCGATCGGAGAAAAAAACGCGCAACAGCGTATTTGATTCTCCTTTAAACGAGAGAGAGAGAGAGAGAGAGAGAGAGAAGGGAGATCGCGTTCGCGTCCAAATAGAAATTCAATTGATCTTGTCCAGTTTGCACGAAGAGAGAAAGCTATTCATCTTAGTCCTACCGTACGCTCGCATCTAGCGTCTTTAGGATATATATATATATATATATATATATATATATATACATATATACGAGGAGTAACCGAGAAGGAGGAGGACGATTTCCGCGATGCCTTCGCGATTCCATCCGTCGCGCAGCGCCAAAAAAAGGGGACAGCTGTCCGGGCGACCGCCAAACTGCCCATTAATTACGCCGGGCCGTGGACCCACACCCGTGCGCATGCACGCACGTTATTCCCCCTTCTTTTATCCTTCTCTTTCTTCTTCCGCGTCTCTCTTTCTCTCTTTCTCTCTCTCACTCTCTTTTTCTCTTTCTCTTGTGTGCACACGCACACTCGACAAAAATAAAAAGAAAAACAAAAGAAATGCCACTGTCAAACAGGACGAGACAAACTCAATCCTCCTGCGCGTCGTCTTTTTATCAATTAGTCTCTTGACAGCTCATTAAGATAATTAGATGAAGCTTTGGTTCTTTCTTTGATTGGCCCCCGTGTGGGTGTTTAATGAATTTATAAATCGGTGCGCGCGCTAAGATTAGCATGTTGTTTGGGATATTTCGTTCGCCTCGACGCAAAAAGTGCTTCGATGAGTCGAATTGTCCGAATAAGAAATTGATTGAATTTTAACTCGCGCTTTGTTCTAGTTTAATTAAATTGTTAGAGGTGCATAATTACAAACATCATATAATTTATAGACGCATGTTTGATTATGTTATTCTTTAGAATAAATTTAAATAAAAAAAGTATCATCCTGTCATTCAATTAAAACGCGTACAAAATTGTCTTTAATTATGTTATTATCCTTTATTTATGTATTGTAAAACAAAATTTAAAATATAATTAAAATGTATCAAAACGGTTAATATAGTAATTTTTTTTTTTTTTTTTTTCATTGTATTAAATTATTATATAACATATTAAAAGCGTCAATTTTCGATGCATTTGTTGATTTATAAAATACCCAAAGTTACTTCAAATTTCTCGATGCACGAAATAAGTTAAAAAAAATATAATAATTCATCGCCGTAAAAGACAGTGCGATTTTTTTTCCAAGAAAGGTGTCCGGAAACGTCTGGTCAATTATGCATAAACTCTTACCATTTACCGTATTAACCTAACGATATCCTTTGAAAAAAGTTAATGAAATTAATTTCCCATACAGATAAATACGAGTTTAATAAAATGCAACAACATGTGAAATTATAGCCATCAAGTCACACTCCACATAAACACAATGCGTACGTACCACACGTATGCCTAAGAAATAAAGCATCGACATTATAAAGAGCCGTCGAGAAATGAGAAAAGAGAGATAAGAACAACTTGCCAATAAAATGTAGATGCAATTGTCCTCTTCTCGCTCTTTTATTTTTTTTTTTTCTCGCGCTCGCACACATTTATATACACATTGTGTATAAGAATTGAGCGATGTATCGTATCGAGGCTAACGGCGCGTCATGCCGCGACTCGCCGCACATGGTTTCCTCGATTGTCTCGCGTGAAGTATTAAACTAATTGGAGGAACAACTATATTACTTCTCTCTCTCTCTCTCTCTCTCTCTCTCTCTTTCTCTTTCTCTTTCCCTCACTTTCTTGAACGCAGAAGAGGAATAATGAAAGGCCCGTGCGAGCGCGTATTTTACGAGACACACGTTCCCCTTTCTCTCTCTCTCGCGCGCGCGCTCAAGTGCCGTTTTGTATTATTATTAAATGAGAGCTCGCGCCAATTATTTATCGAGATATCGCGATGGAATAAGGAAAACGAAAACGAGGCTTGATAAAATGGATTTTTTTTTTTTTTTTTTCACCGGACGATAAGGGCCTCGAGCTTTTTACGTTTGAATTCAGCCCTTTACTTACATCTCTTTTTTACATATACATCCAACTACGAGTTGTTTCGGGCTAATTTCTCATGGAAATTTTTGCCTCAGTACTTGGGATGATTTTAATGTCCTGTAGGCAGAGTTACTTTGAACGATTCTTGGCTTTGATTACATAAATTGGACATTGTTTTCATATGATTATACACTCGGTTTGTCTGAAAAAGCTGTGTATACCTTCCATGTAGAGATATAGTTAACGATGCTTTTTTTTTGACGCAATTATTTAATTAGTAACTTTGAAAATTTTAAATATTTAAATGTTAAAAGGATGCATTAATTTAAACGTAATGAATATGCGATATAAGGCATTTTTTTTTTTTTTTTTGACACATTCGTCCAGCGCATGTATGTATAATATATGAGTGTTTAATAAATTATGTTGTAAAGTTACTTATTTTATTTCAAGCTGTATTTATAGAGATTATTTACTTGTAACAAAACAATCGAGTGGATAATAAATTTTAATTTATAAAATGTAAACAAATGTTCTTGTCGTTTTAACGTTTACAAATAATTCCTTCGTTTAACAATTCGAGCTTTTTATATCGAAAAGTAGTTTTGGTTTAAAATAGGCGAATAAAATAATATATCTTATATAATATATTTTTATTCTGTTTGGAGAAATTTATTTTAATTTGATACTACACGCATTTATAAAAAAAAAAGGCACAAACACATGTTGTGTAATAACCTCAATTAAAAAAATCATCTTCATTAAGCTAAAACTCGATTCCTGATTTTACTCTCAAAACACGACGACTAGCTATGTACATGCACACATATCCAACGCAAGCGTCTACAAGGATAGAAAGACGATCAGAAACGCAAAATCCAACGAGGGCTTGAACACGTGCCGGCGCGATAAATCGTCAATGCCCGACAGATCTCCGAAAGTTTGTCTTGGACTCGGGCCTTTCCTCGTGGGCTTCACCATGCCGCCCGATATATTCCATCGGCGCGCAACACAATGAGCTTAGAAAGAGAGAGAGAGAGAGAGAGAGAGATAGAGAGAGAAAGAGTAGACAGCACGTTGCGGGTGCGCGCATTACCCGGAGGCGTCGCGAAAAACATCGTCGGGATTATATGAGCCGCGACGACTCTCTTATACCCACGCGTGTAGAGTAAGAGAGAGAGAGAGAGAGTGAGAGCGTAAGGTTGCACGCGCGGTTTGCAGCCCTCGCGTATTTCATTATTTGTTGCTTCCGTTCGCTCGAGACTATTTCCAAGACCGCTTCGCTGTCCTAGACTTGCCTTTTTTTTTACATATCTTCGCAAACCCAATGTATCTCTCTCTCTCTCTTACTCATTTTTTTTTTTTTTTTGCTCATCTCGATTTATATACTTTGCGCTTCAAAAGCGCCGAATTTTCAATGGATCCTTGCACTCTTTTAAAAGAAAGCAAGAGAGAAGCTCGTGATTTCTGAAGAGTGAGCCGTTGGCATACGAACGAAAAGATAAAGAGAGAGAGAGAGAAAGTGCGCGCGTGAGTTATTAATACGCGAGTGCGTTGACAAATTTTCGCGATATTTCTAAAGGCTTAAGGGTGAGCTAGTGGGCAAAGCGAGCGGAACTTTGCTCTTTAAAGTGCGATACCGTGGCTCACTTGTGATTTATATACATATACATGAACATCGGGTCGCAAGCCCTTTCGATTGTTAAAAATATAACGGGACAAACTGCAACGACGCCTCAAAGGCTCGCCGGACGATTTTTCATTTTCTTAAGCACGTAATTGTCGCAGATTTATTATTATTTTAGCTCCTTTACAAAGGCGTTGTAAAAATAAAATAACTGTTTACAAGTATTTTTATTCGTTATTATTTTTGTGCTATTCAAAGTGTCGTTACCACATTAATATCTTACTTCGTTTGAAAACAGCTTTATGAATGATAAAAAATAGTGCGCATAATAAGTTTATAAATAAATTATTATATTTTCAATAATAATAATTACTCATGGCGCAAACATTTTTATAATTATTGAATACTACATTCGTAATAATTTGAATTTTCTTCACAAGTATTATTAATTTGAATAAAATTAAATTGAAAAAAAAAAAAAAGGGAATATTAAAAGCATATCGAGTGCACGATTTATGTGTAGATGTATTTTTCTTTCAGCAACGCAATATTTTTAATATCAAATACAAAAAATTTTAAAAATGTAGCATAAACAACCAGCGTTATTTCATATAAATGCGCTAGCCGCCAGCGTTCATCTTTTACTCGGTAAGAATCTTATCGGCGCTCTTGATCGAACGATTAATGAGATGTTGAGTCAAAGAAGGAAAACGAGATGCAAAAAAAAAAAAAAAAAACGCAACCGAGTTGTCTCGCGTAAAGGAACTTGGAGTATATTCGAGTATTACGGAGAGAACGAAAAAATAAAAATAAAAACAACGTACACGAGCAACTATCTCCTCGTTAACGAAGATCTCTCGCTACTTATACACGCTTCGCGTTCCCTCGAAAATTCGCGATGGTAAAGATATCGAAAAGTGATGAAGCGTCGGAGTAAACGTTAAATATCGCCAGGTATATAATACGACGCCGAAAAGTCTTGGAGCTTTCGCGTCTCTTTCTCTCTCTCGCTCATTAGCCGGTGAATTAATACACGAAACGAGAGAGGTTTACAGCTGACCAAAGCGCCCCGCGTTATTATTATGCGTTTTCTTACTCGAGAATCGCGTGCGCGCGTCTTTCTCTCGGCTCGCTCTTTATTTATAGAGTTAAGGAGACCGAGCGAACTCAGTGAAAGCTAGCGTTGAATGCGTAATGTTGGTTGTGTGCCGCGCTCGAAGGCGACAACGGCGACCCAATAACGAGAATATATATATATATATATATACATATAAATATATATTTAAATCTGATTTTTCGCCGTTGATGAATTAGGAGGGAAATATAGAATAGAATTCGATTTTTGCGATTTCCGCGGTGCGTCTGCTTGCATTTGAGTATTGTATTAGGTATACATTGATTTGAAACGAGGCGTTGAGTCATGCTAGTGTTCCGTAACGATTGAGTTTAAAATTTTGAAAAAACGTTTAATAATCAATGTTGAATTCAAATTTAATTATTAAATTTTATAAGTGCAGTAGCATGGAAAATTCTCAATTTTCAGATTGTACAAATAAAAATCTAAAGCGCGTAAAAAAAAAAAAAAAAATAAAAGAGTTTAACAACGAAAATTAAACGATCAACTCGGAACAACTGGAAATAAAAAATTCTCCAGCGACGAATAAAACTCGCGTTAAAAAGGTAAAATTTTGCTGGAATCTAAAGCCAGCACCTATAGAAAGTGGAAACGGAAAGGGTTAATGGGGCGCACATTATTCTGATAAATCGTCGCGCTCGGTGTCAAACGTTGACGCGAGGAGTCAGCCCGACTTGCTCTACCGTATCTGCAACTTCACAACAAAGCTTTTGACATTTAAGATCCATTAGGAAAGCATCTTACTTTAGAAAAAGCTTGGAAAAGAAATCGGTACTGTATAGCGAAGCGATGTTTAGTCTTTTTTTTTTTTTTTTTTTTCTTCCATGCCGGCGCTTGTAAACTGTTTAAGATGCCGAGGTTTTTTTTTTTTTTTTTTTTCAATGCGAATGTTACTCGCTTACAATATTATGAATGGCTTGATGTATATACAGTTTTGCGTAATGGTATTCAATTTCTTATGAGTGTTTGCGTTTAAAAATGTTCGCAAAATATTATTTATTCTTTATATGTATTCCATGCGATAAATATTAAAAAAATTATAAAACAACGATTGATCTCTTTTTACGTGGAATTAATCATTTACTCGCAAGAATTAAATCGTCGATAAAAAAATTAAGAATCCTAAGAATGATAAAACAAAGACGACGCCGAACCGTGAAAAGGCCACACAGATTTAACATTGAATCGTTGATCTACCGATCGATCGATCGAAAAATCTCTCGGCAAGATTCCTCTGGAAAACCTTAATTGAAAAACAATGGGCGTAAAGGAATTAGCGATTGGCAGACAAGCGCGCCGACTTTGGTCTCGCTTTTATTCTCGTCTACTATACGCAATTGGAACGTTTTCTCCGTCATAGGCGGAAGCAGCGTCGAAGATAGTAAAGAGTTGATTGAAATTCAAAGAGCGATGACTGCAGGTGTGTTTGCCGCCAGAATTTTTCGACGTTTTTATTTTTATAAATATATTAACAGAATTTCATATTAGTGAATATTATGCGCATGTGAAAGGATTATTAGTTTATTAATGAAAATAAAATTTTAATAAATATTGATAATATATTAAAATAAATCTATTTGATTATTGTCAGTTCAAATCTTTTTAACTTCTATATTAAAATAAACAACCGACGCAGAGATTTATTTCTCTCAATTTGGTCCAGTCAATCAATAAAATTATGAGATGACAATTTAAAATTTTTAATCAATATAACGATGACATAACGATGTTTTATAGTTCAATAATTCTCTTAAAACTTGGGAGAGAAGAAGCGACAATATACATTTCTCTTTTATTTAATCGATCGATTGTATTTAAACATCCGCGCCAATGCGCCAAAGTAAAGATCGCGAAAATATCTTCTTCAAACGTACATTCTTTTAAAGTTCGCGTCTCGTTTATCAATCGAACATCAAAAATTGAGACTCGACGCCCGCGCGGTAAACAATATCGATTGGATTTTTATTGAACGCGGAGAATGGATTTAACGAGTGCGAGAAAGATGCAAGCGCTCGAAACAAAGCTTTGTCGAACGACACATGAAAGCCTCCAGCATGTATATATGTACGAGGTTAGTACGAAGAGAACGAGGGTACGAGGAGAAAAGATAGCTCGGTGATCAGGTTCATCGGCACTCTTGCAAATGTCATGTATATGTGCGTACATTTAAATACGTGCGCTTCAATATCATCGCCACGTGCAGATACGTTGAACTCGCTCCTCTTTCTTCGGTTTATCTTGATTCGTTCTTTGTCGGAAAAGGAGAGAGAGAGGGGAGAAAGAGAGAGAGAGAGAGAGAGAGAGAGAGAGAGAGAGAGCGTGAAAAAGAAAAAAAAAAAAAGAGCGAGCGCAGATATTCGCACGTCAGTCAAATGTTCCAGAAATTAATGATTTCGAGAGGAGCGCGTTCTGGGTGTGTATTTGCGTTGGAGGAAAAGGGAAAGCATAATTCTGATGTTTCGGGTAGTAGTAGCGGCAGCTCCCGGTTGTAACATAAATCTTTCGTTATTGTGATTGTTTGGAAAATTCAATGACGAGATCAATGATTCCGTTATATCTAAATCATTGAATAATAGTTGAGTTTATTGTTTCATTCAATAAATTTAACCAAAGCGAACGTTGTTATTGCGTTTGAAAAGTAATTAAAACGTTTCAAACATTCGAATAATCATTGATAAGGGCCTATATATTTGTGATGTATAGTAAGAGTTTCTTATCACATATTAGTCTTCTCTTGCTGCTAATATCTTTTAAAAATTTATGGAATTTTAAAAAATTTTTTATAATAATGTTTCAGAATAATTGAATTGGAATGTTTGATAAATTTATTATCGAAGTAATCGTATAATTAAAACACTTATGAGAAAATTGTTACGTAACAGTATTTCTCATTGATTGCAATAATTTAACGAACGCAAGAAGTTACATAAAATATTAGATTATATTAGTAATCATTAATAATTGAAATTTTATTATACGGGAAACATTAAATAAATTTCAAGTATCATAATCATTGTAAAAAAAAAAAAAAAAAAAAACAATTTATACATTTTTAAATATATATAATTTTTTTTAAAACAAAAAACAAAAAAAAAAATCATAAACTTTCAACAAAAAAATTAAAACATCTACGAGAGTCGATTTGTAAATAATGTTAGATGTACAAAAATACAAATAATTTAAAAATTTAATTTACTTGATGTTTTTATATTATAACTTTTATAAATATTCGCGTTCAAATATTCTATTTATACGTATTTTAATAATCAATTTTGGATAATGCAAAGCTCATATTCTTCGAAAGTTAAAGTAACAATAAAAAGCCACGCGGCCCACGTAAAATAATACAAGACTCAACAAGGCGTATAAAATAAAAAATTGAAAAAAAAAAAAAAAAAAAAAAATCTTATTGACAAACACACGTTATCGGCGCGTAATCTTGCGTAACAAAGTAACACGAATCTCGACTTGTTAGTCGAATGGGCTCCGATTACGCTTCGTTAACGGGGCCCGGCGGAAAGTCAGCTTGCCTCGGTAGTTGAAGAAGAAGAAGAAGGTAAAGAGGAAGAAAGGGAGGAAGGGAGGTAAAGTGAGGGGTGGGGAGGAGAGGGGGGGAAGGGAACAGCGTGGAAATCCTCAAGTTGAGCGATTCCATCGTCAAGAATCTCGGCGGCGCGCTGACGGACGAGCCGCGACGATAATGCATTATCTCCGGGGCTCCTTAATGCGCGGCTCTTTATACTCCGCTAATTAATGACTGCGATATTAACGGTAATTGTAATGACTTGAAATTACAGCCATCGCGCGCTTCGACGCCTCTTTCTCTAACTACATATACATGTATATGTATATACGAGCGCGTGCACGTATGCGCCGAGCTCGAGAGAACCTCCGAGCGATCTCGTAACGCCCGCGATCTTGTGAAGATCCAGGGACACGCTTCGACGACGATAATTCGAGCTTCTGTCTACGCAGTTTCTAGGAGATGTTAAAACTCGTCGGAGAGTGGATGAAAAAAGAAAAGGGAGAGAGCGACAGAAAGAGAGAGAGAGAGAGAGAGAGAGAGAAGACTTTTCGCCAACATCGCCGTGACTAATTAGTAGATCAAACGGCAAGATATTTTTATTGGTATATCCTTGAACGTAAATAATAATGCTTCTTGCTTCGCGTCTATTTATTATGCATCGTTTTTATAAAAGTATGTTGTATGTATCCATTATTGAATTATTCTAATAAGAATCATTTTCGACTGAGATTTACCATTTTAAAAGGAAATTATTTATAAATATTCATAGATTTTAAATCAGGGTGTGTTATAACGCGTTAATTTTTATAATTTTATCGAATAATTTTTTACACATTCTTACAACTCATATTATAACGTACTTATATGTATATACAAATGTTTGACTTTCGTAATTTTTTTTTTTTTTTTTTTATTTTCAAAACAATCGCCCTCGTACAATTCTTAAATATACTTTATGGAATTCGTTTAACTTATTTATATTTGAACGATAATTTAGCCTTCAAAATAAAACATCTTATTTACTCTTCTCACTTGCCAAATATTGTACAAAGAACAACGTAAAATTTAAAATTAAATTTTTATCTAGCGTGGTGTACAACGTTTTATGTTATAATAGTGTATTTATGTTTATAATTAATAAATGTCATTTGTGACATTTATGATATTTTGTAATTTATGAAGTTAGAACTATGTCTCTCGGTACTATACTAAAACTTTTTCTGGCAAACTTTTGTTGACTTTGGCATGATGGAATATTTATTTCACTTTTAAAATTTCGAAAATATTTGATTCAAAACTGCAACATAACTAACATTTTGTTTTTACTTTTAATTTTATATTTATCGCTTGTGACATAATGATAAATTTTATTTGTCAAAAACTTGAAATAAAATATATTTTTTTATTAAAAATGACCGTGGAAAGTTTTTTTTCTATATTACTTTTAAAATTAGAAGAAAACGAGAGAAAAAAACTAGAGATAAAACTTCTTTTAAAAGTAAATGTTCGCGCTATAAAGCCTTTCCAAAAAGAAAAAAAGAAAAGAAAAAATGCACATCGAAGTAATCCAGCGTCTACAACTTTATCGGCTCATCCGTTTGACAAAACGCCGCACATATCGTCGAAACGAGTGCCCAATATACGATCTCATTTTATTATTTTGTCCGCGCGCGTGAGCCACTCACACTCTCTCTCTCTCTCTCTCTCTCTTTCGGTAGCAGCGGTTGAATGCAAGTTATGAGAAAGCATAACATCCCCGAGCTCACTCCTTCTCTTTCTCCCTCTCGCACACGTACCAAGGCAGATTCTGACGTAGTCGCGTCGGTAATTCATTGAGTCTGCCGAAGCGGCCGCAAGATAGACTGTAGTAACTCTCGTCGTGAGCGACGAGACTGGGAGAGAGAGAGAGAGAGAGAGAGAGAGAGAGCTTAGGGGGTTGAAAACGACGTCTAAACGACGGCCATCTGTTGGGCGGACCACGAAACTCCTGTCAGCGGATGAGAGCTGGTCGATAACTCGACGAGGACAACCGTGTATCGGTTGGTGGTTAATGCTCTGACCGCAGGCAAACTATTTCCCTCCTCGACAAGTTAATCAATATATCATTGCCGGGTGGACATTTTCTTCGATTTTTTGTTATTGCGATAAGATAAGGCGATTATCTTGCGATAAGTTTGCCAATTTCCTTTTCAATTATACGAAGAATTTTTTACACGATTAATTTAATTTTTATTTTCAAATTACGTGCCGACAAAAAAATTTATTGAAATTACTAAAACATATAATAAATGTAGTTTATGAGTTTTAAAAGTTTTTTAAAGTAATAAATAAAATTGTAGAAAAGACATTTTTACAGAATATTATAAAAAAAAAAAAAAAAAATTAAGTCATGTTAATATATTTTCAACTTAATTTAATCTTATTGTGCATTGTTATTTATGAAATAAATTTGTCACGCGAATAAAAAAAATTATTTGATTTTTATGTATATATATAATTCATTACATAAAATAATCTATTCATTACTTTTTTATTTTTTCATAACTTATGGATAAAGATTACGTAAGAAAAAAGTTTAAAATACAAAAAAATCAAAAAGTTATTAGTTTATTGAAAATATTAATAAAAAATTAAATAATATATTTAAATGCAATAAATATTTTTCAATAACTCTGCATAAAAATTTACATAATAAATTTTGAATTAAATTTTCAGAATCTCTCTCATCTTCAAATCAACCATCCATTGTCAGACATCAACTATAAGTAAGTACTAAAACTAAAACAAACACGAAAATACATCGATAAAGAACTAAAAGAACTTACGCAGGCTCCGAAAAAAAAAAAGCCAGCGTATACATACGAGTATGTATACACGGCAATTTCAATTTTTCACGCGCATGGGACATAAACGACGATACGGCCGGACGATTATTTATGATGGCGGGTGTGCGCCATCATCGATTTCGCGGCGGGGAAAATTAGTCGAGCGTCACCACCACTGGCACCGTCACCAACGAGAACGCGATGTCCTCCCTCACCCCATCCCCGTAACCGACGGAGTCAAGTCGGATCTCTCCGCGCATTAAAATAATAACCGGCCTCGTCGGATTAATGCGCGATCATAATTAGGGAAATTCTCGGCTCCTTGTATTAACGCCTTTTATTACAGCATCTCTTAAGCTTTTCGCGTACTCGCGTAGGTAAAGTTTTCAGGATGGAGAAGGGAAGGTTGAAGCGACGTTTTCTTTGACTTTCCGCGCGTTTTAACGTGGATAGATGACGTTATAATGCGCGCATTTGCGACGATTTATTTTGAGATGCTTTTGAAAGGTTAGGTGGTAGAAGATCAATATAGAAGTTGGATAGCAATGGAAATTTTTTTTGTCCAAGAGAAGAGTTGATTTGTTGTAATTGATCGATCAAAATTTTATGAAAATATTATAATGCTTGTCAGATAAATTCATAGAATGATTTCTTGTACAAGTAGAAATATAAATTTTAAACGTAAAGTCTTTTTAATTTAAAAGATCGTTGTTTTTCTTTTTTTTTTTTTTTTTTATTTATTTTTTTTTTATAAAATAATGTTTTTCATAAATTTGATAATCGTGTAAAATTCAATATCTCCATGTATATGTATGGATTATATGGTAAGTTAGTTTAAGCATTTATACGCGCATACAAACAAGATAAATAAAGCGGATTAGCTGAGGCTTAAAGTCACGTGCGGTCAAAATAACCATTAAATTATGCAAATCTTTTAAGTTTGTGTTATACTTTAATGATTTTATGATTTTAATAAAAATTTAATTTTTTCGTATCGATTTTGGGTGAAAAGTAGGTACTTTGGAAATAAAATTTCATCGTAATATTTGTCGTGAAAAAAGGTTATGTGCTATGTAGTATGTATCACTATTATAAAGTAAATATTCAGTTCCATAAAATATTAAATTTTTTAAATCGAATACCGTTACTATGTGGATAAATTTTAAATAACTTTATGTTTTAAATAATTTGTGAAACTATTGTTGAGTAACGTCAATAAAACATGATTATTTGAAAAATTCATTTTTTCATTCAACGCCGACCTTGTTATTATATCGTTTTAAAATCGAATTACCATCAGCATTACATTAACGAAAACATTATCGCGCGTAAAATAAGAAACACATCAACAAAAGATAATTAAGCGAAAACGGTTGTGTGCCGCTTCCAAAAACGCGGACAAAGAAATAAAAATGTGGCGAGTTTAACGCGTAAGAGAAATAAGAAGAGTAAAAGAAAAATCGAAGAAAAAGCGAAAGCGCGCGAGCAAAGAAAACGCCGGTGCAGTTTCTCTCTTGATGGTTTAGAAAGTTGGAAGAAGATTAGGACGAAGCAATTAGGTAGACGCGGCAAGGAAGAAAAGGCCGCTGCGCGCGTGTCTTAATGGGCTGCGATTAGAAAAGCAAGGAGGCGCCTGGGAGCTATAGGTAAACCACCCCCTCTTTCCCCATTCTCCAAAAGCAAGGAGAAATCGCTTTTGCGCGCTTTTCATCCAAGCGCGAGTGGATTCCCTCCCATCTCTTCGCTCTTGGATTTCTCGCTTCTGGTTAATCTCGGAAGAAGAGGCGGAAACTTTGAAAACCTACGTACTTTTGATCGATCGCTTAACGTCGTAGTCTCTGCGATCCTTATATACGTGTATGTATACGTATACGCTTTCGAGAGCAGAAAACGCGAGAAAAATGGCCGCGCTTCTGGCCAAGGACTGAGAACGGGAATACCGTGTGGATAGTGATTTTGTGAAACTTTTTTTTTTAAATATTTTAAATTTTTGTTTAATATATCGGCTACTCGTGTAGCGAAATTCATTTATATTAAGTAAGAGTTTTGTGACTTACGGTATTCGTTTTATACGTTGACCTTCGTCAATTTTTAATAAATTATTTTTACTAAAAGTGCACAAAATTGTTAATTTTACTCGTTGAACAACGCCATTTTCATAAAATTTGTTTCACACGTACACATTGCCACAAAATTTTAAAATAATTAATACGAAACCAACGTTAAAACATAAAAACCACCAGCAACTAAACCAACGTCATTGTTCGCACGCACGTAGCATAATCAACAATTACAAGAGCCCTCAGCAAGCAAGCGTTCAACGCACAACGTTATCATTTCAATAAAATGAGCAATTTCTATCTCGAGACCAGATTCATCCATCCGCCACCGTATAAACTTCCCATCGTAAGCGCTCGCGCACGTGTGTAAAAAAAAAAAAAAAAAAAAAAAAAAAAAAAAAAAAAAAATTAACACGTGCGAGTCTCGCGTTAATTCGCATGGGCGGTCGGTTATGGGTACAAGCCCGCTTGTGGAAATTACACGGGCATCGGCAATAAGCGAATACGACGTATGGGCCGACGGGACCATCAGAATCTCGGCGCAAAGCTCATCCTGGATAGAGAGAGAGAGAGAGAGAGCGTCGAACGAGAGAACGACTATTAAGCGAGAAGCGGCTACTCTCTTTCACGATTTCCACGCGTCCGCTCTCACCTTATGCTCCTCCCTCTCTCTCTCTCTCTCTCTCTCTTTCTCCCTCGCTATCAGCATATTCGAGCGCTTAGCACCTACTTCCCAGGAGTGCGATACCGACCGTAACTCATTTGAATTACACGTTTTCCCTTCGCCTCTCCCGTGCCTCCCGTGTGACCTCTCCTCCTCGTCCAACGCTAGACGAAAGAGCAAATGTGCTTTCGTGCTTTCGCGCTTGTGTGTATATACACGTATACGCGTTATATATATATATATATATATAACGCGGTATTGTAGGATCGATGCTTGGATTTCGAATGGATTTCGGCTCTCTTTTAATTGCCGTTCGCTATCGTTTTATTGCGTCCCGGTAACGAGATTTTTACCGCTATGTAAAAAAATTTTAACGGATTTTATTCGATGTGTAATCTTCGAAAGTGTTTGATGCTTGTTTTTCTTTTCTATTTTTTTTTTTTTTTTTCGTGGGAATATAGATTTGATAAATTTCTTTTTATAATTTAGTTGTGTAATTTATTTTGGAACTTTTTTTGTCCACTTGTAACATTTTTTAGTTTCTCTTACACTGCTTGTTTATTATATTTTCTAAATAAAATAATATTAAATTATTTTTAAAGATTTTTTTAATTATTAAAGAATATAGATAAGCATTTCTGTGTATATTCTGATATAAAAATTATAATAACATGAAAAATAATGTTAACGTAGATCGTAAAATAAAACTAATCATAAATAACGATGGAAATTTTCATTGCTCAACCATTATCAAAAAATAAGCAAGAAAGATACATAAAGTCAAAATAAAAAATATGTCGTTAAAAAAATCGAACGAGATACTTTTCGCGAAAGATTATTATTTATTCATTATACGGCGGTGGCTTTCAACCCCCGTTCTGTTACTCAGTTTAGATTCAAGCGATGAGATATGGAGGGTACATTATCACCTGATTACGTTATCACTTTCCATCAGTTACTCCTTTACCGTTGCCACCAACTCATCGTTTATCACGTCTGTCTTTGAAATTGTCCCAGTAACACTTAGCGCGAGCTGCGATTAAAACGTTATCAGTTAGGCAATTATGAGAAAAGAAATAATTATCTCGAACGATCCTTTTCGCGTGACAAGAATGTCGAGAGTTATTTTTTTTTTTTTGTTTCTCTTTGTAATAACGTTTAAATGTTATTTTTAATCAAGAAAATATCGTCGATTTTTATCGATCTTTAAATTAATATAAACTAAGTTTTTCAAATAATGTTTCAAAAGAAAAACCAGAAAACTTTTATACGATTGAATATGTTTGAAACACAAATTATAGAAAAGATATTTTAATTAAAAACTAAACTAGCTTATTCATTGATCCAGACAGTCGAGACATTCGTTATTGATCTGAAATTGAAAAAATAAAAAATTATATTATTGATTATACATGTCTTTCTATATTATGCATAAAAAAAAATATATATATATATATATATATATATATTTGCACGATTACGCAATTCGATACACACGCGAAAACACAAAAATAAAATACTTTCTTCAACGTCGTAAAGCTATCAGCTCAAATATCGCCGCACAATGATTCTCAACAAAATCGCCCGCATCCACGACAGCAAGCAACTCAATTAAGAAAGTTTGCGATCGTAGAAACGAAATTAAATTAATTATCAAAGTACATTGTTAAGATTCGGATTTTAACGGAAGGTTTAATATTACCCGATTTGTTTACCGAAATCGCGCGACCCGCGACCGTTATAGACCCCTGAGATATTAGTTTCATAATCTCGAGCGACGCGCGAGTTATCCGCTCTCGAGCGCGGCCAAGATGCATGCGCTAACGTTGATGAAAGTAATGCGCGCGACTCCTCGACTTGAAAAGTTCACACGTTCCTCTTGTTTGTTACAAATATGTGCGCGCGCGCGTGTGTGTGTGTGTGTGTGTGTGTGTGTGTGTGTTCATATCGCCTACTATCGCGCGCATCTGTCTACGGAAACGTTTATTAAAATTTCAAACTTTCATTTTTTTTTTTTTTTTTTTTCGTAGACTGTTTTTGAATTTGGATAATTTCATAAAGATTATTTTTGTAAAGATAAAGAAGTATAAGTATTTGGAATAATTTTTAATTTCTATTTAGCAAATAAAACTATTACATGTAACGTTTACTCGAATTTTTGATTGATTTCTTATTGTATTCAATTATTCGCAAACTTTTACGCAATAAATGCGATGAGAATATATTATCCTCTCATTTAACGACAATATTAACTGCACCTTCTACACATGATTCATTCAATTTTAAAATAAATTCCTACCGGCAACGAGAACAACGATACAATCGCGCTATCCATCACATTTTCAAACTCTTATTCAACTCCAAAATCTTAAGATCTTTTCGCGACTCGCGCGTTCTAGTATCTAAAAATACACGCTTAAGCATAACTCGCTACCCCGTAAGTGCGCGCGCGCGAACAAACAAATCTCATTTCGAAATAAAAAAAAAAGGACTCGCGCGTAAATTTATACACATAATACGCATTTAGCGGGCCGAGATACCGAGAGCGCGTAAAAGCGCGCGTTTATTACACGTGCGGCCGCGACGAGCTTTCGCTTATACACACACACACACACACACACACACACATGTGTTTATACGTGTATACATGTGGCCTCGGTGTATATAGACGTCGGGGCTACCACCACCCGGAGCAATATGTAACGCAGTTTGGAGTAATGCTACCGTCAAAGTCAGCGGCACCGACTCGCCGCTCTCGCGCCGAAAATATGAGCCGAGCTGGGTATAGAGCGCTGGCGGTGCGCTAATGCTACCTCGTTTATTACGCTTACATTATTACGGGATTATTAGTCTTCTCTTTCGCTCGCTCGTTGCACCCAGAGTCGAATATTTCTCTTTCCTCCCTTCCAAAAACTTTGCGCCCGCGTATGCGTATGCGTATGCGTAATGTTTTGACTTTCGCTCGCGTCGCGTTATATAGCCCCGCGCGGGCAAAGTGACGCTGCGCGTCTTTTTAGCCGGAAGCTAGTCTTCTGCTACCACGGTTGCAGGTCGTTTATTTTTAAACAAAGGATCGGTTAAACAGAAGTTTCAATTATAATTCAATGCTACAGCACCGACTAATGGGCGCACTAGGAATACGCGAAAGTTTGCTCGTGTATTATACATTCCGGCATAGCTTCGACGACGAGGCGAAAGGAAACGAATTGATATGTGCAGGCGGCGTTGTGTGCGCCCGTGCTGGGAGAAGGGGAGGGGAGGGGGGGGGGGGGTGAATGCGGGAATGATTTATTCGGTGTATAAGGTGTTCAAAGCGATGGGTTTTTGCAATATACAAGGAGATGGATATATTTTGATGATGCGCTACTGGTAATACGCGTGTTTAAATTAGTCTACCTAGCGAAATGCATTTTATTTTTGCAGCTAGCGACTAGAGCCGACGTTTATTAATGCGAACTTATAATTGGTGCATACGCGGGATCGCGATGCATTTTATTGTGCAAGTTTATAAATTACAAGCTATACTAGAATAAACGTGTCGTTGAACAATAAAACAATATAATTCAAACGATATTTAGATTTTCGTTGACTACTTTGCTCGAGTTAACAAAAATTTATATTTATGTTAGTAATCTGTATTTTCATTGAATCAAAATTTACATCGTTGTAAAATGTTTGGTAATCAAGTTTTAATGTTCGTGCTTTAAATTGGGCTACTTTAAAAAAAAGTGGAAAAGTTTAATTTGATTAAAAGATCGTGCCGCTTACTTACAGTAAATCTATTTGGATCGAGAATTGAAAATTTAACGAGAACAATATTTGAAATGGACATTATTTATTTGAGCTGCTGATTACAAATAATATGTTAAAGCAACCCCGATCGTCTCTTAGGGTGAAAATTGAAGATTGAATCAAAAGATTTACAAACTTTTTCCATCACGGCATGAATTTTTAGGATGAAAAATTTTGATTGAAATTAAAAAATAAAAGACTAGTAAATTAAACAGCTATTGTTAACATTAATTCAAAACTGCAATAAATATTTTAAATATAAATGATTATCAAATTGTTTTAACGTTAATAATTTCTATTAAAATTTACAAATTTATAAATATATAAAAAAAATTGTTAAATTCAATAGTAAACGTGAATCAATCGGCGTCAAAAAATATCTTCGCCAAACAATTTTCAGACAAACTTATTCATTCGGTTAGCAAACTTTGCGTCAAAAGAACAAACTGAAACGAAACTAGCGAAACGAAACAAAAATAAAAAAGATGAAAAAAACGTCAGGTCAGATCGCCGTTTATAAAAACGAAGCCGAGGTGGTCCGAGGTCTCACGAGGTCTGACGTAACCTCCCGAAGATAAAGGTCACTCACGTTAGAGGGATATGAAACTCTTTCGAGTCATCGTGTCCGTCCCGAGGGCTCGATCGATCAACCGTGCTGACTCCTCTCTCCTTCTGTCCGATGCTATGAATTCTCGCTCTCTTTTTCTTTCCCCGTCTTTTCTTCATTTTCAGCTCCCTTCCCCCCTCCCTCCCCCTCTCTCTCTCTCTCTCTCTCTTTTCTTTGTTGCCATTTTTCGCATACCACGCAAATCATCGTAAGTGATAACGAAGCCGATGTCGGCCACCACGGTGCAAAAGAGTCTGCTCTGCATTGAGAATACGAAGGTAAAAGGGTAGACGCTGCCTCTGGAAAAATAATAAGGTGAGAAGTCACGACGGAGAAAAAGAGAAAGAGAAACTAGCGGAGAACAAATGTAGCGAAAGAGCGACGCGCGCCGATAGACGAAGATGCTCGGATAAGAAGAGAAAGAAATAGAGTGAAAAAGAAAGAGAGAATGAGGAGCTGAAATGAGAACGAGATAAAGGTTATACAGAACGTAATGGGAAACGTATATGTGTACTCTCGCATACACGTATGGTAGGAAAAAAAAAGAAAAAGGTTAAAACGAGAATAGAAGAAAACTCGAGGCTGAAACAAGCGTAACGAGAGGAAGAAACGTCGGATAAGGAGAAAAAGAGAGCGAGCCAGGAGAAAAAGAAAGAAAGCGAAGGGAAACGTGGTTTAGGTAGCCGTTCTCTCGCTCACTGTCTCTCTCTCTCTCTCTCTCTCTCGCTCTCTTAGCTATATAAGCTGAAAACCGGGGAGCGCCGTTGCTGCTGCTGCCGCCGCCCCGTTCTGTTTGTGCGCTCGCCGGGGAGCACAAAGAGAAATGGCGGGGTATTTATCAGTGCTCTCCTTCTTCTCGCTCCTATACCTTGTATGCTCTTTCTCTTTCTCTCTCTTTCTCTCTTTCTCTCTCTCTCTCTCTCGCTCTCACTCTCTTGCTCTCTTGCTCTCTTTCTCTCTTGGGTTTCTGTTTCGCGTCCCTTCCGCCGATTTCGCATCCAAATCCATTCGCTTGCCAGTTGATTCCCCCTGCGTCTCTTCGCAGAGCAAAGAGATGGGAATAGAGTACGCGCGTTTGCCCTTTTGCGCGTTTCACATATACACACACACACACACACACACACACACACACACACAAGTCTAAGCGAAGGACGCACATACATACCACGCGCTTGGCTAATAAATTCACGCTCTCGGGAGAGAGTTTGACAGCTGTCTAACTTGCCTATTTACTCCGGGTGTAGGATGTGCACGTCGCACGAGCGCGAGCGCTAAGACGTCGCCGTTGTCTCGCGAGCGCAAAGTGCATTTGGAACTCTCAGTAGTTACGGTAGGTGTAGGTAAGACGCCGGGCTTCTCTCCCGTACTTTACGGAAGTTTAACGCCAAGTCCTGTGGAAATTTTAAGCTAAAACGTTAACGTTTGAAGAATAACGTTCGATTCTCGATTTAGTTTGTCCAAGCTTTTTATACCATATGTCCGATTATTAAAATTTTTTGTAATAAAGCTTTAGGACATCTTGATTTTTTTTTTATTATTTTCTAAATGAACTTATAATGCAGTACGTATAAAATTATTTTAATTCCAAAATATTTCTTAAACTTACCGAAAAAATATTAAACTAAAATAGTTTCTTAATGATAAATTAAAAATAATATATTAAAAATAATTTCTTCATTATAGGGCAATCAACTTTAGATTTAAATTTTATCAATAGGATGATTATTCATGTTATTTAAAAAATTACATTGAAATGTACTATGAAAATATACATATCATCCAAGATTTTTAAATACTTAACATTTAAGAATTGTTAAAAGGAGTTATCTCAAAGTAAAAATTTTAGTCTAAGAAAATTGTCGAAATTTTTATCGGATTCAACTTTACAAAATTATTTTTAGTGATTGTGTACGTCTAATTAAAAACATTTTTTTCTCAGAGAATGTAAAAGCCTAATGTAATTCTCAAAAAATAATTTAATGTCTATAGCTTGAACGTTGGCTGAGAATTTTCTTTTTTTTATCTCCTTACAACGCACGAAGATATATTTTGTTCCGTTAACTCATTATTTAAAGATGTTGTCTGCTACGTTCGAGTAATGATAACGTTTCCGAGTTCTTTTCAGGTAATTTTTCATTTTTCCCTCGGACTAAAGAAGTTGTTTTTACGGACGATTAATTGGGTGGCTTGCTGGATGAATTTTTGGCTTGATTCTTTTAGATTCACGTCAATCTAATTCAAGCGAAAATATCAAATATAATATATA
>OX465097.1:11841162-11936162 GCA_949987625.1 Chalcis sispes
CAAATACTTATTTCAACCTTAATTAAGCATACACTTACGAGAAAATTGACAGTACGAGAGAGAGAGAGAGAGCCACTGCTTCTTATTTCATTATTTTTCATCTCCATCATCGTCCTACGCTCGTACGGTACACGCAGCAAGTATCAAAGCTCATACGGACGAAAATCTGAAAAAAAAAAAAAAAAAAAAAAAATAACGAAATCGCTCCTTACTCTCGATTACATACGACCCTACGTGACGTTCGGTCAAAGTCTTCACATGAGCGTACGGTAGCAACGGGCGAGGGACGAATTGAAACGTTCGTCTCGCGCTCTCGATACAAAGCAGCCCACGCTAGCGCGAGCGAATAATGGACGGCCTGTGTCGCTGTGAACCAGCAAGAGAGAGCCGCCGCGCCATTTTGAATTCCGTCGTATATACCTCAACGTTTACGTTTGAGTTTGAGGAATCGTAGGCGGAGATGAAGGTTTCACGCGGCGCGAGGAGACATAACCCGCAAGATGGACAGAGAAAGAGAGAGAGAGAGAGAGAGAGAGAGAAATGGAAGGCGGTCGGAGGATGGAATACACGCAGGGAGATTCTGTGAGAGGTAAATGCACCTGGAGCGCGCCTTATGTATGCGCGCGCGCGCGCCCAGTCCGGTATAGATATTTGCGTGCGGTGCGCAGTAGGTTTGCGGCGGCGAATACGAGGCTCGAATGCAGAAAGGTGGTAGTAGGGGATATATGCAGCGCGGTACAAGGAGCGAGAGCGCGGCGCGCCCGCGTTCTCGTTAATCATTGAGCAGCTCATTAAGACTGAATCTGCCGCACACTGATCGTCCTGGATTACGCTCTCCTACCGACATCTCTCAACGTTATTCTTCTTCTTCTTCTTATTTCCCCTTCTCCTCCACCTTCTTCTTCTCCTCCTCATCTTCCTTCTCATCCTCCTTCTTCTTTCTCTCTATATTTGCACGCCACGTTGTCTCATCCTTGTATCGCGGCTTTTAGGTGTTATTCGACTTCTTGAGTTTGCATATTCCGCGCGATCTTATTTTATATACGTTTATCCTTTTGGTCCATTAGCCGTTTGTGGAATCGGTGCAACGAGATAGCAGAGTATCTGCATGGTTTACTTGATAAATTGACGATTTGGATTCGTTTTACTTTTGTAGGACTCAACTTCGTTATTTTTAAATATAGAATTGCTATATTTTCTCATGATGACTTGTTAATTATGTACCTGAGCTGAACTAAACTGATGCTAAATTACCTATAATATGTTTTTACATACTAGATAAATTTAGAAATAATTTGATAAAATAAACTAATAAAGTATAATTTATATTAAAAGAAAATTCTACAAAAATTGGAAAAAATAAGAATAAAATTAATTTTATATTACACTATATTGATAAACACAAAATATTATTTAATATGCTTAATATTATTTTCACGCGGCATTCAATAATACCGTTTAAAACAACGTTTTAAGATATCATCCTCGTTTTATTTAACGAGCTCTCGTAACGACGAACAATACATCTTACGGCGTATCTTAAAAATACCGGCAAAATCGGGACCGAACGATGCGACACAACGGCGAACTCGAAGATGCAGCATCCGGGGAAAAGTATAAGGAACCGCCGAGACAAGCAATTGGATGGCATTTGTCGCGAGAGCGTCGGAGACTTCATCAATGTCTCGAAGTTTCTTTCGTACGACTCTGGCTGCTTAACCGTATTTCGCCGTTTGTCTTTTATACTATATAAGCGATTCCTCGTTGCTTCCTTTGGTTTTTACCGAAGACGATTGCTGCTGCAACTTTTTTTATTCGGGGACCGGTGAATTGTAATATTGGACATTGTTTCATTTAGATTATTGTAATTTAAAATGAAGTAATATTATAGCTCTTGTTAAGACTCAAATTAAAAGTGTAATTAAAATAATTTTACACGTAAGTAGTAAAATGAGTTTTTAGACAGACGAGTAAAATTAATATCAACATTCTGAATCGCGGACGTTGTTTTTATCTTCAAACGATAGCTTTGAAATGAAATATATTTTTAACATTAACAAAGTATTTACTCGTATCATAGATTTAACAAGTAAGATTAATATTGATGCGCAACGTAACAGCATTGTGAAATTTTTTAAATCCTCGAGGAAAAAAAAAGGAGGCGTTTCCGCGCACCGGAACTTCCAAGAGCAGAAAGAGCGAGGATTGAGAAATGCCGGTTACTTTTATTTCACCGGTCGCCTGCGTTAGCGATTTTTCCATCGCCTCGCGCGAGATATTTTACCCCGGAAAATCTAAGAGTCGCAAATGGAGTCCACAATGAGGCAGAAATGGTTTCCTGCACTGATGGCCATGACATTTGTCTTTTCTCGTTTCTGTTTTCTTCTCTTAAGCTCCAACGACGCGCCCGTACTTTCTCTGTACTCTCCTGTAACGTCTTTTTCGATTTACTTTTCGAGCGAACCGTAAAAATGTCGGTTTTAACGCATCGCATCAATTATGATCCTCGAAGAAAACTCTTTGCTTCACTTTTAACGATTGATGAACTTCGGAGACCTTTACAATTGAAATTTCTTAAATTGTATATAAAAATTTAATTCTTTTTCTAAAATTATTATCTTTTTTTGATTTATTAAAGAAAAAATTCAGATACTTTTTATGACATAAGTTCCGAGTACAAATTTTATTATTAACGAGGAATTTCTTTTCCTTTTTAATTAAAATCATTTAATAATAATTGTTTCAAATATTACCCCTTTAAAAATTTAAAATAACAATAATTCATAATGTTTATGAAATATTATCATCGCTTTCTACTATTTCTAATACAATAAAAGCGAAAGGAAAAGGAGCTTTCTCAGTAGCTCGCCGTAACCCTCATTATAAATTATTCAAGTGTAGCAAATTGAAAAGAGCACAAGTAGAGCGTCGGATGAAATAAAAATTTCTTTCCGCACGAGCAGAGCGGATTGGTAAGTAAACAATCGCGGCGTTCCGCGTGAAAATCCAACGCAATATCGGTAACTCGGCTCGAAACCATTCGCGCGCGGTTCCCTCGTGTATTTCTTATGAAGCTATAGCGCATTGCTTCGTCGTCGAAAGCGTTGAAACATATAGCGACTCGAAATCGACGCGCGTATCGCATCGGTCAACTCTCTCTTTTTCTCTCTCTCTCTCTCTCTTTCTCTCTTCTCTTTCTCTCTCCCTCTCGGCGGCTGTGAAATTTCCGGCGTTGCTTCAAAGCCGCAACAAAAACGAGTCGAGAGAATGCCGTCGAGATAGAAAGAGACGTAACCATGTAAAACGGTGCGTGTACTTATATATGAAGACGAAAACAAAAGGAGAAACGAGTAAAGGAGAAAAAAGAGCAAACTCCGGACGCAGATAGACGAAGAGAACGTGGCGGCGGCAACAGCAACAGCAACAGTAACAACAACAACAACGAATACTACGCAAGCGAAAGAGAAAGAGATGTAGAAAGAGACGAAGTTGTTCCGTGAGGTTTGTGTCGGGGATATATAAAATAGGATAGGTGGGGCCGTTATTAATCTGGTGTCGAGTTGAGCGCAAAGTTATATAGGAGCTCAGGAAATGAAACACGAGAAACCTCCCTGCGCCTCTTCCTTCTCCTCCTCCCTCGTACGAGTGAGACAGCTAGCGGTAACTCGAGGCACGCGGCCAACGGAGAGCAAGAGATCGCAACCCCCTTCGCAATTCCATTCTCTTTCTCTTTCTCTCTCTCTCTCTCTCTCTCTCTCTCTCTTTCTCTCGCTCTCTCGCTCTTGCAATACCTCGCAACATACGTGCGTCCCACGTCGGACGACTGGGCGAATGAATTACCGGACCATAGCCTCTCTCTCTCTCTCTCTCTCTCTTTATCTCAAGGAGATGCAGATATAACGATCAGGGACATCTCTCGAGTAGGGTTCACGGATACGCGACGAATCGTATAGGAGCTGCAGGACGTTGTTGCACGAAAATGAACGCAAGGTCAAAACGTTTCTTATTATTACTTTTTTTTTTCGCGAATTTTTCTCGACGCGAAGATGCAAGAGGCTGAGAAAGATAGAGAGGGAGAGGAAGAGAGAATTCAGTAGGTACACGATGCGTGTAGGTTAAGCGAGTCGAAGCGTGTACGGAGTTGTATCACTTAAAAATTTATGCGTGGACGAGTCGGTGAGCCGTTACCCATCCCTTATTCCTCCCCATGAATTATTTATGCGCGAAATTCATTTTCTTCGCGAGAGGGATTAATCGAATTGTCATAGTGGACGGGATGTATGATTTAATGTTCATTTTTTTATGAGGATATAAAAAATTTATTCCAATTGTAAGACGGCGAACTTTTGTCGACCGTTAACGAGGTACATAGATAAATGTTTCGTTCCTTTATTTATAAATATTTTGAGCACACATACGAAGGCATTGAATGGAATGAAACGCTGTAACTAAACTTATATGGTTATGTGTGCAGCGTGTTTGTATCTTTGAACGAATAATTCAAGACGAATCGAACATTTTAAAATTTACTCCTATAATAGATGAAATTTGCAATTTCTAAAATAATTATAAATATCGAATAAACAGAGATGAAATTCAGTTTTTAATATTAAATATTCTACAAGCATTACGTGTTAAAAAAAAAAAAAAAAAAGTTTAGTTGTTCTCGCTTTTTAAAAATTCCATCAAATTACGTAAATGTTAAAATTTAACGATATTCACGATTAAAATAACCTTTGCTCTTTTTTTACAAAACATAATTTCCAGAAATGACATTTTAATTTTAAAAAACGTAGAAGGAAAATAAAACATGGAACGTTAGCGTGTACAAGCTAACGACTCTTCGAAACTTATTAAGTCCTACCTTATTACGCATACCTTTTATCCAAAAAATTTACAAAATCACGAAGGCGAAAACACAATCCCGGTACGAAACACACGAAACGAAGAATTAATCAGTTTAATGGGAGGGGGGGGGGAGGTGCGCGAGTAGCCAATTCCGTAGGGTTGGTGGTCTCCGAGAGCGCGATTAAAATCCCATTATGCCTCGCTCGAGAACATACATCCAGTGCTATTTTATTCCAGCTCGTCGTCGATACACCAACCGTTTTGGATAAATATAAGAGATCCGCTTTTGTGTGTGTGTGTGTGTGTATACGCGAAAGCGACACGTTTTATGTATTCTTCCATCGTTCGCCGACTGGAGCACGCGTATTGAAAGCGTAAAAAGTTTTAGAGTTATCGGAATGAGAGAGGGAGGAAAAGGAACGAGAATGTCCTTGTTCGCTGATGGCCTTATAATCACGTCGCGATCCTCGCGATGCGATGGACGATTCACGGCGAGATTGGATACGTTGGGCGACGATGCTTTGGATTTTCTACCCTCGTACGTGTGGATTTAACGAAATAAGTTTTGTTACACATTTATCGTCAGTTTTGAGAACTTTTTAATTTTTAAATGAAATATTTATTTGAACAGGGATCCTTTCTTTTAAAAAAGATTATAAGAATAAATATAATTTATAAAAGTATATACTTGAAAATATTTTCATAATATCAGATACATCTACCTACATACACAACATCATTTATCTTATTATTTTCACGCTTCATAATTCTACAACTCTATATGTATAATCTCTCATTTATACATTTTGCTTCGCTTTCCACTGACCCATTTCACACGTATATGTGTGTGTGTATATATATATATATATATATATATATATATATATATATTATTCCAACAAAGTTGAAACCCGTCAAATTTCATAAATCCCAATATAAACATCGTGCAGCGAGAAAAAAAAAATTGAGAAAAACAGGCAGAGAGTAAAGAGAACGAAGAAGAAGCGTCTTTTAAATAAATTATCGCGCTACAAATGAGGCGCGAGGAGCGAAGAATAAAACGAATCACTCTTATCATCGGATCTCTATTGCGGCACGAGCGCGAGCGCCAAGATTAAAACGAGGTTATGAAATAAGAAAGAACAAAGAGAGAAGAGTGAAAGAGAGAGGGGGGATGGGGAAATAAATAGTGATCGGTGTAGTTGTTCGGCTCGCACGCGGGCCCTTTTGTTCCTCAATTTTTTACGCGGCTCACGAACGAATCATCGAGAGAAGAGAGAAAAAGAGAGAGAGAGGGAGAGAGAGAGAGAGAGAGAGAGAAGAAGCAAAGGAGAATCACGATCATCGTGATTTTCGTTCCTCCTCTCCTCCCACTCCTTTCCTTCTTTCCAGCAACGCGCGATCGTGATTACTACGTTGCGTGCGCGTCGCGTTTTCCCTTTCTCTTTCTCTCTTTTTATACCTCGATGAAAGAGAACCGAAGGTATAAAAGTGAGAGAGAGAAAGAACTAGAAAGGGAGAATGATTGTATAGAGAGTGCCTTCGTTTATGCAGAGACGGGCATCGGGGTTTCGTGTACGCGGTCTTATAGCGCGCACGATCGGAGAGACTCCGCTGGATGGTAGAAAAAGAAAGATAATATAATTGAGGAAAGTCGTTGGATATATAGAAACGAGAGGATGGAACGGAATGCTCATCTCGTTGTTGAGTAAAAGCAAACGATTGGATGATTGCGTCAATTAATGAAGAGTGAAAATAAATGCGGATTGCGAGCTCCTGTGTAACTTGTCTTTTCTCTATATAGTTGCTTTATACGGATGCACTTAGTACTTGTTTGTATGTACTTATTTAGATCGAGCTGATTATTAGTAAAATATTTACGCCGCGTGAATGGTATAGAGAGCTATATAATATAAAGATTCTTTTTCACATATATATACATTTTTTTTTCGTTACGAACACATCGATTTTAATTAAAATTATAATAAAATTAATTTCATTTTCAAGTAATCAACAAAGTATTATTATTTACGAATTTATATCGTTTTATTATATTTTTCTTTTACAACAAGAGAAACAATAAAATATAATTTCTATTATCCTTTTATAATGAATGTATCCACAAATATGTTAAAAAATAATATGAACATTTAAGCAATTCAACGAAAGATTCATCTCGAAGCACATCGATCGCTTTATTACTTTATCAAGCAAAACCATCGCCATTTCCCTGCGTACGTAATCCTCCCTTTTCAATTCCAATCATTAACCGATATACACAGCCATTACCTTACACGTACGAAGAGAAACGGTATAGGTTTACCCCTTTCCTCCTCCCCAAATAAGGAGTCGAAGAGGACGCGGCAACGCCTTCCGAAAGACCGGAATTATACGTTCCTCTCTATACGTCGCATGTACCTTACCAATCGACGGGGGTTGAAGACAGAGGAAGACGGTGAACGACGAAGACGAGGACGATAGCCGTTCCGAGATGGGAGGAGAAAACGGGAAAACGTAGCTCGGTTAAAGGGAGGAGGGGAAGAGACGGAGGGAAACTTTGCGGTGTAATGCGTATTTGATTACAGAGCTAGCCTCAACGACGACGTGGCGGCGACGGCACATCGACCGGCCATTTTGGCTAACCGCTCTTACTTGACCCTCTCGGCCGCCTTGAGCCTTTACGTAAATCGACGTTGCTCTCGCGCGAGTGCACGCCCGCAACGTGTCCTCTTATTACGTCTTACACGAGCGTCTTCCTTACTCCTTCTCTCGTTTTTATTTTTATTTTATTTTATTTTTATCGGGTAAAAATCGGTCGAGGGCTTTGATTTAATTTAGCACTCGAGAGCTGTGTGGTTTCGGAAGTTTTGTTTCTCCCTTTTTTTTTTTTTTTATGCTTCGACCGAATACTTATCTCCCTATATACTCGATAAATGTCTTCATTTGAACTTCTTTACTTTCTAACAATGGATATTTTTTTAATAAAAAAATGTTTAAATACTTTTATTCGATTTATATATATATATATATATTTAAATTTAAGAAACTGATTAATATACAAAATAAAACGTTTCTCCTAAAATTAATTTTCAAATTTTTACGAATTAGGTATAAAATATTGCAACTATTAAAAAGAATATTTCATAATTTTATTAGGTATTAATAATAAAAACCATTATTATAACAAAACTAATCTTTACAATAAAATCGTTTATACAAAATCATCAACTCTCTCCGTCGCATAATCGTTAAACTATGTCCACTGGATAAATACCCTCAACTCGCAAACTCGTTTCCCGCGGCAGCAAAAACTTGTAAATTCGCAAGGAACGCAAAAAAGATCGAAATAGAAAAACCTATTAGAGGGTATTAAGACGAAAAATAAATCGAAAACGTAAACTTCAAGAGCGCCGTTCTTTCTTTTCTCTCGAACGAATCGCCGGACGCAAAAGCTCCACCGATTCTCCAGTCTCTCGTATATACATATCAAGATGGTATATAAAGAATGGCGAATTATGAGAAGCACTTGCTACCGCTGCACGTGTGTGTGTGTGTGTGTGTGTATAGGTGTACTCTCGTGGTTATCGTCCGAAGCTATAATAGCGAGGTGAGCTCGCTCGACGGTGTTACAACTGGGTCGAGATGAGAC
Source organism: Chalcis sispes (assembly GCA_949987625.1). Classification (NCBI taxonomy): domain Eukaryota; kingdom Metazoa; phylum Arthropoda; class Insecta; order Hymenoptera; family Chalcididae; genus Chalcis; species Chalcis sispes. The sequence continues at coordinate 11,849,660 of OX465097.1, forward strand.
GAGGACGAGAGCAGCGGCGATAATGATGATGATGTTGATGATGATGATTACCATGGCAGAAAGAGAGAGGGAGAGAGAGAGAGAGAGAGAGAGAGAGAGAGAGAAGGAAAGAGCAGCGTGGCTTCAAGTAGCTATATACTCGCTGAGAAGAGCGAGAGAAAGATGAAAACTCTCGGGTCTTCTCTCATCTTCTGCCGTTTTGTCTCGAAACAAGCGCGTACATGATGGTGCATCCAGGAGTATATACGTATACACGGCAGTCGCTTGGATTATGTTCCTTTCTTCGAGAGAGTTTTTCTGGCCGCCTCGTGAAAAAGAGCGCGAGGTTATATACAAGTGGTAAGGTCCCCTTAATGCTCTCTCGGTCTAAGACACTGATTATCGTCGGTTAAATATTGGATGCACCGCATTGGTGCCGCGCACGCGCACACACACACTCTCTTGTATATTAAACTGTCGTAATAGTCGGTTCCTATACCATCGCGACTTCTTACATACGCGAACAATGTAACAACAACAACGACGCGCTCCTTGTTGTCTCGCGAATACGTACACGTTGAGTATACGAGAGAAAATCGTTTCCAAGGTAATTACACGTACCGTGTGGCTCTGCGCGTCAGCTTTGTTTTTTCTTTTTTTTTTTTTTCTTTTGTCAGGGATGCATTATTAATTTTTATGATTTTTCATCGCGTATAATTCTTGCATCAAGGATCCCAGCTCTTCTCCCCCCCCCCTCCCTTTCTCTCGATTATTTTTTGCCGTAGTCGATAGAGGAATGTTAATTTGACGAAGTCCATTTTTGAACAATGTACAACTTTGCGGCAATGAGCGTTACGTTATTACGGTTAACGTGTTTCTCTTTCGATATTTTTTTTTTTTTTTTTTTTTTCAACTTCTCCGTTGTTTTTCGTCGCCTCTCGAAGAACTCAATTTATTATAAATAAAAATGAAAATGTATAAGGCTCGAAGGGAAAGTAAAAGTAAATTTCAGTCGGGAGTTCACCTTAGAAACTAAAGCGTCGTCGTTTTAAATTTTTTTAACAAAGTTGATTGTTAGTTTCGCAGAATATATAACCTCGATAAAGAATAATAACGCGATTTAATGGAAAATTACAAATTAGTTTTGGTAAGAATAACGTTTAAGTATCTTTATAATTTAGCCATCTTCCATTTTTTATCGCAATAACCAATTTTTAACAACATTGCACAAAGTTTAAACATTATTTGACATTCTAGTTTTTTCCTATGACATTTCATTGTTGGCATTGGGTATACGCATTCGATATTAACCTTAGGTTGAGTTGTAATTAGTCCGATAATGAGCTAACAAAACGAGCCGAGAAAACGATGTTAATCAAAATTTAAAAATAATATAGTCCAAACCATAATTATGGCAAATGAGCATAACGATGACAAAAAGCTGCTAAACTATCGAATTTATTCGGGCTATTCTTAAATTTTTCGAAAGTAAAGAAGAATATACTCAGATCAAAGGAGGAGTTAATTTCATTGCTCGCGTATAATCAAACCCGGTACTGTACAACTATTCGAGTTAAGTGTCGGAATTGCGTGTCTGCGTGCGATATTCAAGTCGGTAGCGAGCTTAAGACAGATGGCATTCGTTATTCTGAATACACTAACGGATGCCCATGCTTATTAATTTAATTGCTCGCCATTATAGACGATGTCGAGCTAATTAAACTCGAACGCAAATGAACGAGCGAGTCGAAAAGAGGGAGGCTCGAAAAGAAAAAAAAATATACACACACATATATATATATATATATATATATATATATATATATATATATATATATATATAACTCGCGACTGCCTTCGCTCGTATACTCTCCCTTTCTTTTTCGTTTCTCTTTGATTTTTATCGGCCATTTCTTTCGAATTTGTTTTTTTGGAATTGAAAGGAAAAATCTAATGTCACCGATGAGGTAGGCTCGTTATTTGTATCTGTCGTTAATTAAAATAAACTGGTCTTTTTTCTTTTGTTTTAAAGCGCCAATGGAAGTTGCTTTTGCCGTGGATCACGTTAATCCTGTTGGTTGTTAAAGTTCAATACGAAAATTAGAAAGATGCTTATTCAATGTTCGATTTTATTTCTAATAAAAAATGTAAAAATAAATTTATTTTATTTTGTTTTATTTTAATCTTATAAAATTTTTCTGTAATGATAAAAAATTTAACGAATTAATTGATAAAATTTGTCGTTAATCCATTATAGAAACTGACATTATCACTTTAAATATTATTTTTCCCGATATCAAACTACAAAATTAAAGACAATCAAATGAATCATTGAAAAATAGAATCGTATAAAAGAGATTAAAATTCTCTTACACGGTGATAAACAGCGAAAGTGACACTTCAATCACGATCTCTCGACGATTTCTAAAGAAAATTCGATCATCCCTCGGAACCTCGGGCGCGTTTACCGTTCGGGGAGAAGGAAAGGAGGCTCGGCTGCAGGAGAGCCACGCGGCATCGAAGATAATTACGCACTCGGAATCGGATATCGACGTGATGAATTTGGAAAAGTGCAATCAGCAGCAGCAACAGCAGCGGCACGAGTCGTCGTCGTCGTCGTCGTCGTCGTCGTTCGTTCCCTCTTTCTTTTTCTCTTCTACCTCGCTCCCCTTTTTTTCTCTTTTTCTCTCGCTCCCTTTTTTCTCTTTCTCTCGGGAGAGAAAGGCGCACCAATGGGCGGGGGAGGGAAAGGAGAGGAAAGGCGCGCGGGTGGATGGATGAAGCGGGAAGAGGGAGGAACGGGAGGGGGGTAGTCAGAGCTCTCGCGGAGAGAAGGAGAGAGGAGGGATGAAAGAGGGCGGATGTGACGCGGAATGATGGAGCGCGGAGCGCGGAGAAAAATGAGAGTGGCGGAAAGGCGAGGGTGGAGAGACGCTGATGGATCGGTGCTCCTCCCTCCGTGCACAGCCGCGTTTTCTCTCTCGCTCTCTCGCACGCGCACTCACCCCCAATCTCATTCACCTCGACTCACTACCTCGGCGTTCTCTCTCTCTCTCTCTCTTTCTCTCTCCCAGGGGGTGTTGGAAATGCCCCGCAATATTACTCATAGTCGGTGTGGGCCCCACCGCCGGCAGAGCCGCATTACCCCGAGACCGAGCGCGAAACTCGCCTTTTCGCGCGCTACCGCACACACCGTGTTCTCTGCTTCCGTGTGTTCGTCTATGTATCCGCGTGTGCGTACGCGCAACGTGCAAAATACACGAGCCGCATTTTATTTATTCATCCGCACTCTTACCGATATCGAATCGTCGTCGTTTGACGTTTCGTCGGTACGATGGAAGATATATATGCGAGCTGTACCGTCAATGATTAAATTTGCGAAGAAAAACGCGCGATTATAAGGAGTGAACGTATACATGCTTCGGTTACGGTGAATACATCGAAATTAGAATGTTTAGTTGATGTCTGGTCGAGCTAGAAGGTTGGAAAAATAATAGCTGGCTGAAAATTATTAATGCGCAATGGTAAATTTAAATTTAGGAGGTGATCATTTTTATTAAACTAAGTGAAATAAAAATTTACGGTATATTACGGATGAATTATTTTCGTTTTAAATACTTTTCATGCAAATTATTATTGATTGTCTACGCGTTGGCACATATTTAGACCTTAATTATAACGAAAAATTATCATTACTTTATGTTTTACTATAATTTACCTTTATTAAAGAACATATAGGATTTCGAGAAAACGAAACGAAAATATTCTCGAAAAAATCGTTTCTATTCATTTGAAATTTATAATCAGTTTTATTATCCATCCTCGGCGAGAAACAACATATCGCCGACGCACAAAAATCTTATCTAAAATTTTGTTCGCCATATAGAAAACATGACAAATGCTCGACGACCGGCAAAGAGTTACAGCTCGTTGCTTGCAACATTCGCTCGCGTGTTTCTCTCCTATCGCCATGCATTTCAATGCACTTTTGAACGAACCAACGGCCATCCTCTCGTATTTATTTGTCAAACGTTGTTGTTGCGCGCGAGGAAGAGAGAGATCGCGCCGTTAAACCAACTGTGTTTTACACCTGCCTTTTTTTTCTTTTTCTCTCTATTTTTTTTTTTTTTTTTTTTTTTTTTTTTTTGTTTTTCAAATCCGATAAATTATAAGCCTCGACGCTGGATGTCCAAAGGCTATTTGACAGTTTCGAGAAGGAATCCATTTGTTTGCTTTTTTTCCTATCGCACGGATTCAAAGTGAGAGCTTAACAGTATATTTAAAATGAAAAATCTTTGCTTTGTTGCTTCCGTTGAGAAATAAATGAAAATGATTAAAATAATCTTCATAAAAACTTTTTAGGTTAATATAAAAACTTTTCAAAAAAACAAAAGAAGGACAATTTTTTGTAGAATCCTTAATGCAAAAAATGATGTAACTGTATGCTTATAGTCTAGTAGTCTAGTAACAGATTTATTGTATTGCTTGTACTTATTGTAAGTAAATTTTTGTCAGATTGATCGCACGTATTAATAACAACCCATAATCTTATCAAATACTGAATAGAATAGAGCCCAAACTTTGCAAGGTTTGCGATTCTTCTTTTTTTTCTTCACTCCGTAAACATAATTTAACGCTTTATCAGAGTATATACGAAAGCAAAGTACAGAGAAAATAAAGGGTAGCTCTGTGCGTATAAGAAACGACGCTATGTCGCTCTTCTTATGCAATGAGCTCGAGGTTTACCAAAGTACAAAAAAAAAAAAAAAAAAAAAAAAAAGGAGAGAGAGAGAAAAAAAAGGGTGGAACGAGGAAGAGAGAGGCTGTCTCCAAGCGAAGAAGTAAAGAGAAAAGGAGAGATAGCGTTTAGAGTCGGAGGCTCGCTCGGAAAAACAAGAGAAGTGTTTCGTCTGGCGATGAGCGCTCTTAGACGGTTGAGTCTGCGCGCATCCATCAACTTGATGTCTTTGTTCTTGGAGCGAGCGCATTTCTCTCATTCTATCTCTCTCTCTCTCTCTCTCTCTCTCTCTCTCTCTCTCTCTCTCTCTCTCTCTAAAAGGAGGAAGAGAGAACGATAGGTCGAGATATAGGCGAGCGTTTTAGTTCGTTGAAACCGGGGAAAAAGAAGCGAAGACTTCGGTTCCGTATATGTGTACGTGTGTATATAGCCCCTCTCTCTAACTCTCCTTCGTTACCCCGATCCATCAAACGTCAAAGCGATCGGTTTTTTCCTCTCTCGATTCGACTCGTGCGTGTGTGTATACACATGTGTGTGCACGCGCGCTTAAGAACGTAGTAGTCGCCAGCTGCCTTTGACTGGGCTTTGGAGACTCGACGGAGTCGCCCTCCATTTTCCGTTCGCTGATGGAGCCCATTTTGAATCCCACGGACGACGAGCTGACGAGGATCATTCAATTCAAAGGCGATGGAAGGAGAGAAAGAGCGCGCGCCTGCTTGCTCGCTCGCAACCGATCTTTGACGTCTAGCTTTTTCTTTCTCTCACTCTCTCATTTGGTTGCGCAAGTTAAGTAGATTCTACGGTTTGGCTATGGAACCGAACGGTGTTAGTCGCCGTTGTTCGCGCACGAGAAAGAGAGAACATTTCTCAGATTCACCGGCTCGGTATTTTTTTTTTTTCCACGTATAATGACACTGACAGCTTGACGTGTTTCGTCGAACGGTCGATTTTTCAAATGGACCACGGATTTTTCTAATTCTTCATTCTCGTTCCCGCGCGCGCGCGCGCTCGTTGCGCTCTTATAGTTCTCGGCCTTTTCTTCACTCGCACACGGCTGAAAGAATCGATGGATTCGTTAAGAGGTTTTGTGACTGTGATCCGTTGAAACGTGATTATACACACGTTCAGGTACAATACGATCGGATAAATTTATATATGTAATTTAAGTTTTCATAATGTTTGTGTGCGTTATAATAATGCTCGCATCAAAACAAAAATTAAAATGTTTTCTTTCCATGTGTCCATGAAAAAAAAAAAACAAGATTTATCCAATTATCTTTGAACATGTATTATTAAAATAATGTTCAAATAATAAATAAACTTACATTTTCATAATACTATTAGAAATTTTCAAATTGGAGTAATAACATATGTATTTCATTTCGTTGAATAAAAAAATAATACTTGATAAAAGTACCAAGCAAAATTTGGATTACCACACTAATTTCATGTTTTTTTTTTTTTTTTTTTTTTTTATTCAAAAGAATATCTGATAAATTGCGAAAGCTTACACAAAAATTTTTATTTAACATTCGTAATTTTCAATGAGCGCTCGAGCGAAAGTTGAAATTAAAAGAAAGTTAACATTTTTTTCAAACATTACGCTTTACAAGGTAGCTCTCATTATATTTGATCGAATTAATTTAATAAATACGCCAATAAAGTCTCCCAGCATGAAAAATATCCGGAGCAAAGTACGAAAACATTATCATTCCATGGCATTCTTCGAGACACGCCCTTGTTCCGTGCGCGGCTAACCTAGACCCCCTCGAGAGAAGGAGAGAGAGAGAGAGAGAGAGAGAGAGAGAGAGAGACGGCCCCCGCGCTTATACATCCGTAACATCCTCATGAAATCGCTCATCCGCCAGGAAATTAAAATTCCCGCCTCATCCCTTCGTCCCATCCCACGCGCCATCAAATGTGACATTTTTTCCCAAACATCTTTTCCCCTCCTACTCTCTTCGCGTGTCACTCGGCATCACGAGAAAAAAGAAGAAAAAGCATCATCGCTTCCTCTGCCTACATAACAACAAAGATCATGACGAGAAGGAGGAGGAGTAGGAGGAGGTGGAGAAGGAACGACAGTCACGAAGCTAATCCCGCGTACACAACCGTCGTCGTCTTCTAACTCTGCACGTAAGTTTGTCTATATCGCGCGCGGATATATCCATGTATATATATATATATATATATATATATATATATATATATATATATACGCACACACATGAAAGGCACGTCGCGTAACCAAGAGAGACGAAAGCTCCAAGGAGCAGAGAGAACTGCAGACCCACGAACGTACGAGAGGAAGCTGCCGAAGCATGAGCACGGAATACGTAATACGCAGGATTGCCGAGATCCGAGGGAATACTCCAGAGTACGAGCAAGCTACCTAACTCTATCCCTCTCACTCTCTCTCTCTCTCTCTCTCTCTTTCTCGCTTCGCTCCGGGTATTCTCCAACATTCCCGCCGACGAGAGGACGACGAGGACGAAGGGCTATACGAAAGCGAAGGAGGACTAGGGGCTGGAGGAGGATAACGAGCCGCGGCAATTAATATCGCGGGGGGGATTTCCACAATGCGTTTGCAAATGAAAGGCCTTTGTGACGTATGATTGCGTTACCGAGTGAATGCTTGAGTTATGGCGCCGGCAGCGCCTAGCAGAACGCTATATGTATGCACGCTTCACTCCGCGCAAGCTGCCTCGACTCGATGGTACACGTTAACGCCGACGGGGGTTTTGCTCGGTTATATTTTTGGTATTTACAATTTTAGCGATCTTTTTCGCGTTTTATATCGTCGACGGCGGGGTTTGGTAAACTTTTTTCTTTTTCCCATTATTTTTGGCGGCGATATGTAAAGCGACGCGTTGGTAGAAAATTTTTACTCACGCGGTTTTGTAAAATGTATTTTTTTTAATTTATAGAAATCTAATTTTTCTAACACAAAACAACATCAAGTTTGACAATAAATTTATTTTATTTCTACTTTAAATTTATAATTTACAGAAAATTTCGTATTTTTCATATCAACCTAATATAATAAACATAAAACCTCATGAATTATTCGCTTCCCATCAATAAATTTTACGGCCAATAACTACAACTAATTTTATCGAAACAATCCATTAACAGCGTTAATAAAGTCAAATCCAAATATATCGTAAAAATAAAACTCCATAATTAATAGATAAGAAGGAAAAAAAAGAAGAAGTAAACAATATCCAATTTATTTATTATTTTCAAGGGCGAGTAAATTTCTTAATCATTTCGCATCCCGTGCATAAATCCGCATCGTGCGTACCGATTTCCACGCGCTGCCTCGTCCCATTAAAAAAAATCAACGGCTCTTTTATACATACATATAATTCGCGTTAAGCCTGCGCGCAAAGTATATTATTATATTATCTTTTCCCTTACTTTAAAAAAATTCTTACCGAACGCGCGCGTATGTAGTTATGCGCGAGGCTCGTTGCAGGCCGAGTCCATTTTGGTACTGACAAGATGGCACCTCCTTGCATTATCCATATTATATGCCAGACTTGCACACTCGTACGGTCTCTCGGTTCTTTGTACGTGCGGCGGGAGCAAGCCGGTCATCATCATTAGGTTGTCAGCGTTATTATACTTTATCTCCCTGTATACCTTTCTCTCTCTCTCTCTCTCTCTCTCTCTCTCTCCGCGCTATATTTATATACACATATAAGTCTCTATACTTGCCTATATATTCACTATCCATGTGCGCACACGATATATGTACGCGTGTACATATATAAGCTAGAAGCAAGGGCAAGAGAGGAGTTATTAAATATGCAAAAGTTAAATTTAAATAATGAGATCCTAATGATAGGCACCGACGAAAGCTCGCCTGCGACATACGCGCGTATTACCCGCGAGCAACTCGCTAACACCGAGCGTGTAGCGCGCGTTTCTATATTATAATTTTTCAGCGTACGAAGATTTATACGGTAAATAACGCGGACTAACGTCGCTCCCGTGTATGACTTTTTTTTTTCTTTTTGTAATATCGATTCGTAATTTAGTTTCTTTCAAACGTGTTAATTAAGGTTGCACGTGGACATGCCTACGTTGCTGAATAATACGTATCTATTTGGATAAGAACGAATGTGTATAAAGACGCCATTTTGTTAAAAGTTCAGAAAGGCAGTTATTGAAACACGAACGACAAATGGTAATTTTAATGTGAAAAACTTTGACGAATTTGTTTCTTCTTTTTTTTTTTTTTTTTTTTATAATAGATGTAAAAAATATATGTAAATACAAATCTAAAAATAATATCCTTTTGACCTGGAATATTTATCGTTTAAATCGTTATTTTTTGTAAGCTTTAATGAAATGTTAATTAGGATTGCTTTAAATCACTTTATCTTTGATTGGGATCTTTCTATACGTATCATACTGTATCTTTTTATTTTTTGTTTTCAATTATCAAGCACTTTAAGTCCCATATATGGTATCTAATACGATCTATCCTATAATTAAAAAAATATTTATTGAATAAAATAATTGAAAATTTATTAATAACTAATAAACGAATAATTTTTTTTTATTAATATAAATTACATCGCATTCTTAAATTTCGCATTCGTTGTCTTAACGCCATAATCATTAAAAAAATTTACTGGCTTTCTAATGCATCAATTGAAACCTCCCAACCAATATTCATAGATATAAATCAAGCAGGCGTACATTAATACACGGTGCCGCGCTAACGCACATAAAAATGTCCCAATTTTAATTTCTCGAATCGAAACGCGTTAACGCACGTAAGACAATCGACTCGTAGCGCGGAAGTTAATACAAAAAGCGATTATCTCGCGGTAAAAAAGTTGATTGCAAATCTCTCCTTTAGCTAGCTACACCGCTGCCGAAGCTTTTGCCTTCTTATTCTGAACACGGAGTAAGAGAGATAAAGACAGAGAGAGAGAGAGAGAGACAGAAAAAGGAGACAGAAAAAGACGAGCAAAAGAGCAAAAGCCACGGGGTCTCGGGAAAAAGAGCGAAAGAACATTGAGTGAGGGTAGAGAGAGAAAGAGAGAACGGCGGCAGCGAAGAGAAAGACGAGCCTAATTGCATAATTTGTTAGTGCTGAAGCTTAGCCGTAAGGGGGAGTGAGGCCAGTAGTACCGCTGGAAATTGAAAATCGTTAATAATACCGAGAAGAGGGGTGGTTGTGATGGGAGGCGAAGGAAAGCGTCGAGAGAGAGAGAGAGAGAGAGAGAGAGAGAGAGAGATATCTGTATAGAAAGACAGGAAAAAGGGGCACTCGTATATACACATATACGTAGATACTTACACGCTCGCGATCGAGGAGGTCACGAAGCGAGTATAGCAGTCCGGCCGTCGCGCACCGGACTCGCTGCTGCGTAATTTATGTCCCTTCGTTTCCGCGTCGCGAGGTTCGCGCTCAGTCGCGATCGACGGGGGGGCCTCTACGGTGGTATACGCGAAAACGCTCCCGCTTTACTGCCCTTCTCTATTCCCCCCCCCCCTCTCTCTCTCTCTCTGTCTCTTTCGTTTCTTTTTCCCTCCTTCCGGTCGATCTCGCGAAAATTTCGAGAAAATCGCCCCCGGCGCGCTTGATAAATCGCGGCCAATAATTTTTATCGCGCCATCGGGCCTATCAACTTCTACTCTTTTTTTCTTTTTCTCCCTCTTTCTTCTTATCCTCGCGCTGTACTCCCGCGCGCCCTTTAAGCTCTTGACTCTCAAAGTCGAACTCTGTTATGTGTGCGCACGCGTACGTACGCGTGTGAGTGATACACGCGACGTTCGATGGTTTCTTCGTACTCGAGAGAGAGAGAGAGAGAGAGAGAGTTTCTGATCATTCGGCGAGCAAAATGCTCGGGCATTTTTCCGGCGCTTTTTCTTTAGCCCCCTCGGTGGAAAGAAAAAAATGACGGTGCAATCTATCTCGGTCGAGATGTCTCGAAATAGCTCCTCCGTAATCTTGTGCATGAATTTAAAAATCTTATTTTTTTTCTTCATTTTTCCTCTCCGCTCTTTGAATGATGGATTATCTATTTCAATGTTAGATATAAACACAATTTTATACGATAAATATCTTAAGCAGTTTTATAACCGATTGCATATTACCTTATGAGTTGAGTAAACAAATAGTATAAGTAAATAAAAATGTACGTATGTACATATAAACTATAATTTTTTAATTCAATGCTACGTAAATTTACGACGAAACTATTGTTAAAACAATTCCTCTCGTGCATTGTAACCACAAAGTCTTTATTTTAAAACGGTCTAATTTACCCGTGCACCTTTTTCATTTCTTCTCGCTTCGTCACGAAAATTTCCCCCTTTTTCCCTCGAAAGCTCAAGGTTATATCCGTATGCGTACAGAAAGCATCGTAGCTATTATGCATAATCGGAACATCTACATGCAAAGAGAAGAAGGATCGGGTCTCAATAGGAAGCCGGAACAATTGTTCAACAACGAGAGCATACATAGTCTCGGAACAACTTTGCCGGGGCAAAGGTCCTCTCGGTAAAAGCGAGGAAACCGATGAAAGGGTATATACACAATCGTTTCGGTCCTTCTCGGTCGAAATATGCATAACCCACCAGCGGAGAGAGTCTAAGAAAACGTAGACGTAGAGAGAAAGAGAAAGAGAGAGAGAGAGAGAGAGAGAACGTAACCCTCCCGCGTGTAAAGCGTCGCCGGCAATGTTGAAAGGAGACGAGAGACTACGTAACGTATAACACGACGACCTCGGAGGCCTCCGCTCGGGATTTATGGCGCTTGGACGCTTTGTCTAGAGCGCGGAAGTCAAGGTCGACCGTCAAAACGGAGAATCGCTTGCGGCCGCCGACTACCGTAAACATTCGCCGGTGCATTTCGGGATTGATGTGGGATGAATGAAGTGCGCCGTTGCTTTACTGAACCCACGTTGAATTTTAAACTCTGGTTTAAAGGATATAATAAGAAAGATTTGGTTTAGGTTCGCACACCTCTTTTTTCACGGAGAATTTTCCCTACGACTTTTGCGTAAAAAGAATTGGAAGAAAAATTTTTAACGGAAAATCGTTTACGGATTTCATGGTTATTTGAAATAAAGTTATTTGAAGAGTTTCTTAGATCGTACATTGATTTCGTATGAACAAATTCTGATGTCTTTTTCAAATATTAAATATGAAATATTAGCTTTCATTAAGACAATTTAATTTTCAAACATAAGGTTTTATAATCGAACTTGAAGCTTTTTTGCCGATTTACATTCACGTATTATTTTATAACTTATTTATAATATTATGAGCTAAAACAGTCAAAGATTTCAATTTTAATTAATATATTTAAAAAAATTTTGAATAAATATGTAGAAAATTGAATAAAGTTTAATATGTATGAAATTAAAATCCATGTATATAATATATGATTTAAAAACCTTAACCAATTTACTATTATTTTCTAAAATTTAATTCAAATATTACAAAAACAACGAGACAACAAGATCGCGCAGCAGTAACCACGACACATTTTCCATAAAAAACTTTCATCAAAATTGAACAATTGCAAAACAAAAAAAAAAAAAAAAAAAAATTCTAACACTCGGCTAGGTCGTAGTTTTATAAACGTGCGATAGGAGCATAGCATACACGTATACGCGTACATATATGTATATGTATATACACGCGAGATATCGCAATTCTTTTTTGGAAGGGCGCGAGCTCGCAAAATGAGAATGGTACTTTGATGAAGGGGATGGCACTGCGGGATGTCAGGTGCCGGACGCTGGTGGCTCTAATTAAAAAGCCGTGTCGACGTCGAGAGAGAGAGAGAGAGAGAGAGAGAGAGACAAAGAGAGAGAGAGAGAGAGAGAGAGAGAAAAGCATCACGACAACGACGACAAACGAAGGGAGAAAAAGAGCGAGAGAGAGAGAGTTGGATGGAGGCAAAGCGCAAAAAAGGTTCGCGCGTTCCGTGTAACTTTTTTCATTTTTGAAATGGCCGCCCGCCGTGCTCGCTTATATAATAGCTCTACCAAGAGAGAAAGAGAGAGAAAGAGCGAAAGAGGGTGAGGCAGAAGCACATCGCACCGCACGTCCTCGAGCATTGCCATGAACGCGAAATAACGACGCGACAGTCTCGCTAAACTGTCTGCGTGTGTGTATGTATGTGTGCTTGTATGTGTACGTGCAAGAGCGTGCGCGCAAAGCTTTTATTTTTGCGCCTTCGAAATTTTCAGACCGCGATAAACAAAAGCCAGGCTGACAGTATAACCTGCCAAGTGCAATCATTTTATACCTTCGTTTTATACTTTCGTTTTGGTTTATGTATATATACGTATATTTCGCTGCTAGAATTTTTTTTTTTTTTTTTCAAAATAACGTTTTTTCTAGATTGCTATGGTGTTTTTGTTTCATCGAATTGGTGGATTAGGAAAGCTTTTTTAGTTGTTTGTGATATTTTTTCGTAGTCACTTTGTCACTTTGTACAATGTGCGCAATGTATTGTACCAACGGAAATCTTTTAAAATAAATTTATAAGAACATTTTTTTATTAATATAAATATAAAACCTTTGCTTAGAATTTGTTAGGAATCTTTGTTAAGAAAATTACAGCAATAAAAATTTACTTTTATGAATACAAGACAGATAGTTACTAAATTTTATTATAATTAAAAAATACGATAACATATTTTTTTATATAGTAATATTTTAATAAAATAAGAGAAAATATATTTTGTCTTAATTAATGTTTAAAGAAAAACACGTAAAATATTGAAATGATTTTCTATTTAATATTAATTATTATTAAAAATTAATAATTTTAGAGTAATAATAAAATTAATTCATCAAAAATCTTGCATTTGACGTTTAAAAATAAAAATAAATATCAATGGGCTATAAAATTTTAAGCGTTTTACCTAAATATAAGATTGATGGTTTCTTCGATAATCTATTCACTCCAAAACCCAACAAAGCTAAACAAAGATAAAAGAGAAAAACTCACGGATTTAAAAAATTGGTAAAAATCTATCTCGCATGTCCATACAGTGCGCGCGTGGGGAAGAAAAAAAAAAGGAACGCGCGCGTTCGCGTTCGTAGAAAAGCCGTCCCACAAACAAAGATGAAGGCGCACGTAAGACTCGCGATGAAAAGAGCGCAGAAGAGAGAGAGAGAGAGATAGAGTAGTCCATTCGCCATGTCGTCAAACGAAGCATCGCCGTGACATGAGTGACATCCCCTTAACGAGGTATACCCTTCTTGATCCCTTACAACGTGTGCGTTTACCCTCCTCCCAAAAAGTCAAGCGAATCGAAGAGAGATAGAAAGAGAGAGAGATAGAGAGAATGTGCCACCCCTGCCTGCCCCCAGAGAGAGAGAGAGAGAGAGAGAGAGAAGGTTCGCGGCTAGACGCGTATCCCGACGCGAAGCGTAGAGAGACAGAGACCTACTCGTATTATCCACAGTGACAGGATGGCAAAGTTATTAATGGCAGCGACAGTGACAAATGACGAACTGTCGGCGCAAGCAAGACTGATATCATGGCGGCGGCAGTGCGGCCTTCGCTTCTCTCTCCTCTCTCTCTCTCTCTCTCTCTCTCTCGCTCGATTTACCCCGCGGCTGTTTCCTCATCTTTCTCTATCTCTCACTCTCTCTCTCTCTCTCTCTCGCTCTCTTTCCGTCTTTCACTAACGCTACGCGTGTTCTCGATCCCTCGTGCGCGCATCTCTCCCGTCATCTCCGTTCATCCCCCGTAAGCGTGTGAGTATCCGTCTGCGCCTGGCTATCCGATTCTTTTCTTCTCCATTTTTTCCTGCGCGTTCCTCCTTTTTGTTCCTCGTTGGTGTCTGTCTGTCTTTCTCTCTCTCTCTCTCTCTCTCTTTTATTCTCTCTCCGTGTGCTGAATTTCTCTTACCCTCTTTTGGATATTTCCCGCATTTATTTGATGCTTTGTCTATATAAACACATCGAATTTCTAAACGCACGTGTACTAAACCAAGAGTCTTTTTCTCTCTCTCTCTCTCTCTGTGTTCTTTGCTTACTGCAGGAATGCGATTGAGAACGATCAACTATTTTTCTGAGATTTCTTTTGTCATTCGAGGTTTTGAGATTAGCATACGTCAATGGTAACTTATTTTTTGTGCTTAGAGCCTTATTATAAGCCTATTATAAGCACAATAAACATGCTTAATTTTTGATTATATAATTCAATAATTTTATGAATTTCGAATTATCTTTTTAACGATATCCTCTAATATTAAATCAGTTTACCAACCAACGAATCAATCGATCTCTGCACTATTTTATTTATTCATTAATTTATTTTCTTTTTTTTTTTTTTAACGCGAAGCACAATTTATACGATTCTTCCAAGCTGCTTCGTATTCCGCGGGTATGCTTTCACGCTTCTTCGGTCTGTATATATGTCCTCGCGCAACAACTCTGTCTTTTTCCAACATTTCCTCCCACTGTAAAAAAAAAAAGAAGTTTTTCTTTCCACACTCGCCAGAGCCAGTGAAGACTATTGGCGCTATCGTAAGGCTTTTGATCCCGATGAAAAACCTTCCAACGTACACCTTTTGATCCCTCGTCGTCTTTTCTCAACTTCGGTTGGATTTCACCTGCCCTCCTCCTTCTTTATCCGAGAAAATTTTCCCAAAAGAATTTCATAACTTCCATTTCGCGGTTTATCCGCGAGCGCTTTTTTTTTTACTTTTCTCCTCTTTCGCGTTGCCGCATATGTATAGAAATACATCCGAGGCGTTTTCATCGTCGAGTGAAAAGAGAGAAGGAAGAAAAGTTATTACGAGATATCCCGTCGGCGCAAATCCCGAGACGGTGACGCGACGATGCACGTGTATATGCCCCGAACGATAAGAAAACTATACGAGATACAGATCGAACGAAAATTATTTCGATACGGGAGACACGAGGGAGAATGGAAAGGGATCGCTATCGGTTACCGAATAAATATAACCGTAGATAGGGGGCCGAAGGTATAACGAATTCAGAGACGTCGATTTACTTCGAACTGCGCGTGACGCTTTTCTTAACCTCTTCGCTTACTTTGTCTCGCTTTTAAAGTCGGGGTTAGTCTTCTTCTCGCTAGTTTTCACGGCGCGAAACGCAACGACGACGACTACGCGGACTTTAAAACACCGCGGAACGAAATACGCGAATGAAGAGAAAAGAAGCTATACCGTTGGAGATTTACCAGAGATAAACGCGACGAAGGAAAGCGGGAAGAAGAGACAGAATAGTCGAGAGCTTTTCTCACCTCGACGACGTCACATTTCGAGCGAAGAATTGTGCAACGAGACTACGTGAGATAACGCGGAAAAAAAAAACGGTATATAATAGAAAAAGTTACTTTTGTAACAGATTTTGATGGATTTGCGTACATTCTTTTTTCGAGATAAGAGATATATCGTAATTAACTTTCAAAAATTTACTTGTATCGCTATAATGAAAAAAGTAAAATATATGAGAATATAAATTGTATATCAGTCGATCGAAAAAAAAATTTTATATTACAAAAACAATAAGAGAACGTTGAGTACAGATACACAACGAATCAGCAGCTAGTTACATAATTTAATTGAGCAGGAGTAATCAAATTGATTCCAACGTAGGAAAGCTTCGCTAACGCGAGAGAGAGAGAGAGAGAATAAAAAGGAAACGAGTAGCCCGAAAAAAGTTTGAATTGAAATGCGGTAGTTGAAATGGAATCAGCAGTCAAACGGTGGGAGGAGGTGAAGGTGTCTCAACGTATATAATACACCGCTTGAAAGATAGAAAGAGAGAGAGAGAGAGAGAGAGAGAGGGAGGGAGAAAACGAAAAGAGAAGAGAGATGCTAGGGGTGAGGGATTCAGAAGCAACGGCAGTAGCACGCGGGTCTGATCTGGCCATGAGCGCGCGAGGAAATCCCTCGTGGCAGCCTTGGGGTTCCGAAACATCAGCGTGATTGCGTTCCTCCAGCGAGAAGAGATTCCATTATCCAATGTTCCCTCTCCTCTATTTCTCTTTCGCTCTGCGTGAATGTGTATAGATATATATATATACTTATACATACATATATATCTACAGCCTCATCTTTGCGAGTCTCACCACTACCGGCTTTCCATCTCTCTTGCTCTCTCTCTCTCTCTCACTCGTTTTCCATCTATCTATCTCTATCTCTGGGCCATCCGCTTCGTTCCAATATCGAATTCACACGTGCGCGCATCGACGCTTCGAAATCCGACTGCGTGATAGTGCTATGAGGGCACAGAACCTCTCTGTCAGCTCTCTCTTTCTCTCTCGCTTTGTTGTCTTATCGTGATGAGCGTGAGACATCTATCAAGCGTCCGTGCGAGCTTTCGCTTTCCATGTATGTATATATATGTATAAATGTACACGATGCACGAAAAGCTCGGCGCGATGAAATTTCGATGGAATCGCGGTTGCCCGATTGACGTTTTTTTTTTTTTTTTTTTTTTTTTTGTCGAATGCGTACAACGCCGTTGTTCTCCCGGAGATCTGCTAACTCTTTCACTCTTCCGTAAGCTGTCGTGACGCGCGCACAAACCGAATGAATCGACCGTTTGCAGATAGAAGTTTTGTTGATGAATGCCAGTAGAAAGAGATTTTTGTTGAATTTATGAGGTTATACTGCGGTTTGGCAAGATTAAAAATATAATTGTTTGCAAAGATTTTTTTACGACAAATTAGTTTTGCTTTAATTATATTTATTTATGATTTGTTATGATTTAATAAGTTAATATTTATGCACAAACGCCTTACTTAAAAGCTATTTTGTTTTCTATGAAATAAAGTACAAAAAAAAAATGAAAGTAATCGAATGTATGATAAATCTTTTTAATCGTCAAAAACATTATATAAATTTTCTTCTTAAAACGAGGTATTTAAATGAATTTCTGTACTTTTAAAAAACGCTTGTAACTGGTAAAGCAAAGGTAAAATTTTTCAAGCATCCCCGCGCAAAAGTCAAAAAGAAGAAATAACGCAAAATCCATAAAGGAGGCAGAACTCAAGCAGCGACGAACCCTTAAAGAACTTGGAGTATTCCTGTCGCTCGTTTTCATTAACATTCTGCAAATCCAGCAACAAAATTAAATTACTCGCGCATCGCCGGGGCTAATGAATGCGGCCGCGCTTGATGTACGGGGGAGTATACGGAGATGCAGAAGCAAGAGTAGAGAAGGAGAGAAAGAGAGAGAGAGAGAGAGAGAGAGAGAGAGAGAGAGAGAGAGGACCAATGTCTATTGGTATTCGAGAGGAGAGATATAGGATGCTCGCAAGAGAGCGAGAGAGATACTATAATCGATAGAGTCGAGTTTATCTGCCTGTCCGTTCGTCCCGCGTATATATCGAAACCGTTAGGCAAACTCCCGCGGTTTACTGTAATTTGCGAGGCTTTTTTCTTTCGTTAACCGTTTATCTCCGCTATTTTTATATACATCGAAGAATGCGTAACTAATTGATATTTCTTTTTCATTCTTTCTTTTCATTTTTCTTTCTTTTTTTTTTTTTTTATTTTCATATGCGTATATATCGCGAGTTGTCGTGATGAGTTATCGAGTCGAATTAGCTCTATGGTTAATATAAGGGAATGCAATTTCAAGTAACCAGGAAGTTAAATTAATACAACGCTAAAGTTGTAATCGAAATTTTCTTATTAATCAATTTTTTCTTCATTAATTAAATGACAAACGTTGAGAAAGTTAAGAATCCCGATAAATGAATTGCACTCTCTGATGAAACAAAACAAAAAAAAAAAAAAAATTTTGCACAAGTTAATTATCATAACGATGTTTATTACTACCGTAACTAGCGCAATATTTTTAATTGTATTTCCAACCACGTTTATAAATGAAAATTATTTTCTACCACATCAACGCGAAAGCGTCGCCGTTTGGCGATCACCGGTCACGAGATCGAATTCCGCGGTGTTCGCGTACCCACTTACAATCCCACACTCACATATATACACACACATATATATATAGCTGTGCGATTCGACGTCGTCGCACAGTGTATAGAAAGGAGAGGGAGGGGGGAGAGAGAGAGAGAGAGAGAGAGAGGCAAGAGGTAATGGGGTTTGCTGGGAGTGACACGGGGCTAACCGAGCGGAATCACGAGCTCCCAGGAATCGAATCCATGCGTCACCCAGGCTGCCAACACCATCTGCACCGCTCGCGGCTCGAGTAATCCCTCCTCTCGTCCTCTCTCTCTCTCTCTCTCTATACATATATATATAGATATCCCTCTCTTCCTTTCTACATACACTATGGTGCATACGACGATGTGGTCCGTTTCGCATACGCGAATGTATATATCGAAAGGAATTGTTCTGCGACAGAACTTTTACGGATATACATTTTTTTTCTAGTCTTGCAGAATCGATTTCGATTGTATATTTGTCAAGAGCGTGTACAACTCGGTAGAAGAAAAAAAAATGCAACCACATATAAACTTTACGTTAACAAGAGCCATTATTATATATCGATGATTCAGCCGTTCGCAACGCAATGCAACGACGATTCAAAACAAACAATCCAAATCAGAGACGAGCGACAGCAGCAGCACGAATCTCTTAACAAGTTCCTTCCCTCGCTCTTACGATTAAAACGTAAACTTCGCTACAAGCTAATCCGCTCGGCCGGCAAACGAATCGAACTATTTACTTTGATCGTTCTATGCTCTTCTTACTCGTCCCATCTCGAACGGCGCACTTATATAAATACGAATAATAATAATAATTTCTCGGCGGTAAAAAGGAGCAACGGCAGCAGAAGCCGGCGCGCGTTTAAGAAATCTCTTGCGGCTCGTCTCGCGTAAATGATGGCGCCCCCGGCATTATCTATTGTGCGACCGTTTTGTTTAATATCGTCTCTGTGTGTATATATATATATATATATATATATATATACACACATATATACACGACCTGTCGTATACTTGTGTAAGTGCGTATGTATTCGGGTATACACGCGTAGCAAACAAAGCTAAAACGCGAATTAATGTCGTCGATTTATCACGCTTTTGTGCAAGATGCCTGTGAGACGACGCTTTTCTCTCCTCTCTCTCTCTCTCTCTCTCTCTCTCTCTCTCTCTCTCTCTCTCTCTCTCTCTCTCTCTCTTTCTCTCCTTTTCTCTGTCTCTCTTTTTCTACATATACGTATACGTATGTGCACGTGTGTATGTGTGCTCGGTCGTTTTCTTCGATGGCGCCGTTCTCATTTCTCTCCTTCGCGTGTTAATGTCTCGCGCGCGCGCGAGCGCGAGTGTACAGGTTGCGATAGCGTTGCCGAGGCTTCGAGAGATCATTGGACATTCGATATACACATGTACATACGCGTACACATGTATAATCAAAACGAAAGTGCGCCGGTTAATGCGTATGCTGCTTCTGTTGCTCACCGCGAGAAAACCTGTCTTTGCGCGGTAGTCCGCCGCGCCGGAAAAAGAAATACATTTGTTAGAGAGCGACGGCTGCGTTATTTTATGCGAATGACTTTTTTTTAATTGGATTGGTTGGATTCCGGGAGTTTTTTTTTCTTTTTCTTTCTTTCTTTCTTTGAGCGAGAGAAAGAGAGTTAACAGCGGCTGCGGCTAGTTTATATATTTCAAAGACGTTTTACTGGTATCAGGTATAGCGTCCGATAAATTGCGCTACGCTTGTAACTAATTATTATTTTTCTATTACAGGAGCTATGATAAAAACGAATAAAAAAAAAATTATAGACGTGTAGGTATTGCATTTTTTGAATTATTTAAATACTTTCGTGTATATATTATAAATAGCGTTAACGGTTACCTTCTTAAAATAATGATATTTTTAGTTATTTTTAAAACGACTTTTATCCAGTATTGTTTATCACATTCAAAAATTTAATAAATGATTGTTGTCTAGTTCTTTGTACGTGATAAAGTATGGCTAAGAAATGGTATATTTATTATGTCAATTACTGTCTCTAGACAATTGAATCGATCGCGACGATATCGATATTTCATTTCAATAATATATACGTAAAAACAATGCAACAGCAATCTCTAAATATCGTTATAGAAAATTATCATTACAAAAAAAAAAAAAAAAAAAGTACAATACACGTGCAATATTACAAAATATTTTGATACATTTTTTATCTATTTAATTTAACGTTATTAAATGTAAATATTCAACTTCATTAAAAACTTCTAATCAATTTTTAATAAAGTCAATTACTCGATAATTAATTTGTATTTATGAAATTAAAGTTATTAAATTAAACATATTATTTTTTCGAAGAATAATTTTTTGTGCACTTATTAACAAACAATTCGGATCAATTTAAATTTTCCTAGAAATAATTTTCTTCGATGAAGTTAATAATTCTTGATGGATTAATTATACAATATTCAAGCCTTTGAATGAATATAACTAATTATAATAACACGTTTCAATATAAGTTTTAATAGTCCCAGGCTTCATTAATTTTCCAATTAATACTTAATAATTAATTCCGCGATATAATTTCCTTCGTGTAATTTTATCTAAAAAATTGATCGAAGCGTACAATACATAACATACACACTCGCCCGCATATGTATATATACTTTTTCATAATTCTCAAATAAAACATACATATATGTATATATATAAAACCGAAATATATCTTCACTACATTTACCATCCAACTACCCGTTCTTCTCCAGCACTTTTTCGTACGAAATTTATGATTAAAAATAATAGCTCGCACATATAGCGCGCGTTGAGGTTTCATCAGCTATAAAATATTACAGTTTAGCGGGAGTCGAGAATACGCGGTAAGGTGCGACGTTTGCTCGCAGTAGCCGTACGCGAAATTTAACGCAACATTTATAATTCACACGAATATGTGTGTTTACAAATACTCATATATATATATATATATATATATATATATATTATATGTGTTTCGCGAGTGTTCTGCAAAGGTGCGGACAAGTCCTTTCCTTTTTTTCTTTATTGCACGATTTTTCGCTTTGTATCTCATTCTACCTTGTTTCTTTCTAAATCTTTATTCTCTCTTACGCAGAATCAACTGGGATTCGAAAGTTTAATCGCCAAAAAGAAAAAAAAACAGCTGAAAGGAAAGAAATAATAATTAATCGCTTATGAATAAATAGAAGACACGTATTCCATACATTTTTGCAATTTCCAATTTCTTATAACGTTTGAATATAAAACTGTGCATATAGGACTTAAGAAGCCCCGCATATATAGTACATACAGAATCGAACGAAAGGAGCGGTCAAAAAATTCTGCAGGAGAAAGATTTTTCTCGTTCGGTCATACGTACGAGGCGAGCCTTAGAGCAAGCGAGGATTGGAAAGCAGCAGATGACGCTCGTTTCCCCTTCCCGCGCTCGTTCTCTGCAACACACACACACACACACACACACACACACACACATACACTACTATCATATTCCGTGGTCCTGCCACCAGTGCCGCTGCCGCTTCTTCTTCTCGGTCTCCCTCCTTCGTTCACCTCCGCAGCCGCCTCCTCATCTTTCACCGCCATCTCTCTCTTTCTCTCTCTCACTTTACTTTCTGCTCCGTAACTCTCTCTCTCTCTCTCTCTCTCTCTCTCTCTCCCTTCCCCCTCCCTCTCTCTCTCTCCACGTTCTCTGCTCTATCCTGCTCCAGCCCCCCTTGGACTCCTTTGCGACGCTATAGGCTTGTAATCCCTGGCTATATGGGAAGCTCTCTTGCCTCTCGAGATGCCTGTCGCCTTGACTTTGTAAACTTCGAGCACCGAGGTTAATGCTGCCTATTTTTTTTTTTTTTTTTATTTATAGTTGGATGAGAATCCTGGATAATTTTCATCGAATTTTATTTTTAATTTATTGAAAAACTAACGTTTTTTTATTTACAAAATGCGTTTTTGAGACCAGAATTCATTGTAAATTACCGGTATTTATCATTTCGAAAAAGTCTTCATTTTTTTTATTATTTAGTAATTATTTAATAATTATAAACATATTAGAGGTTGCTTGAATATTTAATATTAATGTATACTTCTATATATATATATATATATATATATATATATATATATATATATATATATATATATATATATATATATATATATATATATATATATATATATATATATATATATATATAGCTTTCCCAAAAAATCATAAATACTTTCATTTTTTTATAATTAAAAAAATTGAATCAACGGTGTATAAATTGTAAATTCAATTAAATTATATTTAATTAGGTAATAAATATCATCAAAAGATATTAATATGCATAACTGGACAGACTATTGATGCGATCTTTCATAACAGAAAAACGTGATTTTATTTTTCTCATTTCTAGAAAGAAAATTACTCTCGAACAAAATATACGTAACAGGATAGAAAGTGAAGTCTAATAATAAATCACCCGAAAGAGGTTTACACGCACTCTTTGGTAAAATATGAGATATATAATACCGGACGCCCCTCGCGAGATTATCATACACCAAAACTTTCGGTCGCGCCACTATACGAGAAGAACGAGAATTTAAAAAATGGAGAGTACCGTCGTTCGGATTGCTTTTAAGATTACTTGAAGACCTTAATGAAATCTTCAATTATCGGATAAGCCGATGTTAAATTACTGGCGATGCAGCGCGAAAAAAAACGAGTTTTTAGTTATTGATAAATAAGCGCGATGAATAAATTGCAATTAGTTTGTTTCTTATCGAATAAATTCAATAAGCTACGCGGATAAAGGAGTTTCGTCTCAAAATTAAAAATTTTTGAACATTTACGTCGACACTTATTGACGCTCGTAAAAAAACATTATTTAAAATAAAGTTGTATCAGCCTCTTAGCAATCACAATTTTTATTTAATGGTCAATAATTAATATAAATATTTCGACATTAAGTTTAAAATTTGAAATTATTTTGTCGTAATATCGGTGAATAATAATTAAAAAGGTAAATATTTAACAAAGAGAAAAAAAAAATATGTATATATATATATATATATATATATATATATATATATATATATATATATATATATATATATTATAAAAAATAGATTATAAACATTGCCCAAGCTTCGTCGATATAATATTGCCGTACACATTTAAACAATGATCAATAAAAGCAATATAATCCACAGGCTAAACAGTACAAATATCCAAAGCGGCAAAATACTAATCGTAAATTAGAATCGTGCCAGTCATCCGAGGCCCGTCCTCAAAAACGAGTATAATTGATATTGATTAATTAATTCGTCGAGGGAAGGGGAGAGCGGGGAGACGCCTTTTTCAGGCGTTACACCGTCCCTTCCTCCATTCTCCACGCGTATTCGACGTCATTCGCGGCCGGTTATTGTACTCGTCCTTGACATGGCTCGACGAGAGAACAATCCGCGGAGAGAAAGAGGGGACTTACCAACCTCCGCCTAACCCTTTATCTCTCTTTCTCTCTCTCTCTCTCTCTCTCTCTCTCTCTTTCTTTTTCACAAACACATACTGCGCGCGAAAAACGCATAATTCACGCTATTGCAGAGCGCGTGAATAGCTCGCGCCCGATTCGAAAGCTCGGACGACGGATTCTCGCGGCCGCATTCTTTCATGTGCGATTTTCGGCCTCTCTCTCTCTCTCTCTCTCTCTCGTAGAGAGAAACCATAACGCGAGTTGAACGGCGAAAGAGAGAGAGAGAGAGAGAGAGAGAGAGAGAAAGAGGAAAAGAGAATGAGAGATCCGTCGTTCGGGTATGAGAGCAACGCGCACTTGATAAACGAGTTCGCGAGCTTGCAAGTCTGGAGCCAGGCTGTATACGCTCTCGCGGAATAAATGAACGAATGAATGGAACGGAAGTTGGAAAGAGATGGTCTCGCGTATACGCACATAGAAATGAAAGCAAACGAACGAATAACCCGTACAATTCTCCTCTCTCCCTCACTCTCTCTCTCTCGTTTCTCGTTCTTGCTCTGTTTTATAGGCGCACACATGTATACAGGCGCGGAAACAACGCGGAATTCGAGGGTGAAAGTGCAGGGCGACGGGCTTTCAACTCGAAGAGCTGCGAAATTGGCCGGTAGAACTCGGAGGTGTACAACTCCGCGCTACGCGTGGCTAATGCGCGATGATTAAACTAACGGCCGCTACCAATCACTCCGCCACGGAAAGCTTCGAGTCTGTGTATATACCTTGCCAGGATCTGACGCGCCCTACAGCCATTGTTTTTTTTTTTTTTTTTTTTTTTTCTTTTTCGGACCCTCGGTTAAGCATACAGTACGTAAAAAAAAAAAAAAAAGAAAACCTTTCGGTGCAAAATCCGCTCGCATGTCCAGTGTAATACGTGTACGTATAACGTCACGGTTTCTTGTTTTTCTCGATGCTCGAAGAAATTTTTGGCCTGAAAATTTGACGGCTCGCGGGCCTTACTCTTACGCTTCGAGATTTATCGATTGCTTTGGTAATTATGGATAATGCGAGGAAAAAAAAAGATGTAAGCTCATAAATCATACGAGAATACGCGTATGCAGAATCCGTGTAAACGTGAGCTTCTCGGCTCGAGATTTTTCTTTTTTCTTTCTTATTTTATTTTTAACGAAATCACGTTATCTCATTGGCATAACTGTAAAGTAATAAAAATTTCCAAATTCTTCAAATGTATTTTAATTTTAATATATTGGACGAAATTATGTTATGCGTTATTTGCTATAATGTATTTCGTAGTGTATGTAGACCCTTTGTACGCAAAGTTTATTTACCGCTTCTATTAATAGAGTTATCGTAAAAAAAATTTATTGTAATAATAAAGCGAAAATAAATTAATATATTGCGTTGGTTTTATAAATGAATAAATACTTAGTCAATACTTATCGTTAATAGGATAATAGATAGTTTAATTTAAAAATTGTTTAATACGCTGAAATTTTCAAATTAATTAAAATAAGCAAATATTGTAATTTTCTTTTTGATTCATCAAGAATCAATTCGAAACCTTTTTGACAAATATTATAATTTCTTGAATAATTAAATTTAATTTATCTTCTATCAATACAAATATTTCACAACATCAATATAAAAATGCATAATTAACTCGATTATAAAGAATAGCGTTTAAGGTAGGTGCAAATAATCTTAATCCTTTTTTCAAAATTTATTATTAATTTTATAAGAACTTAAATGATTCTTACTTCAAAGATTACAATCGAGCGTGAGCAATTAATCTTTTTTCTCTTCTCGCGCACAACCGTCGAAACGATGCCGCAATAACTTCGCGGGTTAAGGTTACGTTTTTCCTTTAAACGTAATAAATGATTTGTTTAAAACACTTGCATCCATCATGAGTAAGTCCGTAACGCCCACAACAAAAGATACGCTAAGATACGATATTGCCCCGTAGTAATGCATTAAGAAAAACCTGTTGATGTTGACGCAACAATCGAATCGCGCATTCGAAGAAAATTGAATTTATTTATTTTCTTTTTTTTTTTTTTTTTTCTTTTTTTTTTTTTTTTTATACGGCCGCAATTGTCACGACGCGTTTCGTGCAGATTTTGCACTCTGATTTTCCATTTTTAACGAAACATTTTGCAATCGTTATTCTTGAGAGTGCGATAATGGTGAAATTTTATAAAATTTTAATAAATAGGATGAGTTAAAGCTTCTTACATTAAACTTTATAATATTAACGATGAAATTACTTTATTTCACAATTATTGAACGAAGGTACTAATCATATTATTTCTTTTGAAACATATAGGATACTTTTAATGAGGTTTACTTTTCCCTTAACGCATGAAACAACAAGACTGGTTAAACAAATATCCACGAAACTTGAATTAAGGAGTCTCGTTCAAAGTATACTAAATTAAAATGAAAACGAAAAAAAAAAAAAAAAAATCGAATGAAAGAAGTATTAAAGCGAGCCAACAAACCACGCGGTTTGTTACTAGGCCACGAAGACGAAACATTAATTAAGAACGCGGAGAACGTTCGAAGAAACTTTTTCAAATCGACATCGCAACGCGCTTGCCACGGACTTATCTCTCGCGAAACAACGAGAATCGATATCAAACCCGAGCGCGTTACGTACACGCGCGCACCAGTGTACATTTATGTCTGCGTATACTCGACACGACTTCGACCGCCCACTCGACACGCGCGTCTTTCTCTCGGCTTGTCTCCTTCTTATTAATATTTCTCTCGAATTATAAATGACGGCGCGGCATCGCACGGCGGGTCCGAGTCGATCGATTTGAAAAAAGGTGCGGAGGCATACGCATACGTATGTTTTTATGTGTATATATATATACACATAAAACGCGCAGCGTATCGCCTTTTCTTTGGACCGAAGTCCACTCTAAGGCAGCCGATCGCCCACGCGATTATCGATTCGGAGATCGGCCGAGGTGTTGCATTACTCTTTCTTTCTACTCTGCTTGAGATTTTCTTTTCCTTTATTCTCGGTCTTACCGTACGCCAAATCGCGATTATTCATTCTCACGCTAGAAAAGCTCGCTAGGAGAAATAATACGCGTTTGCTTTATCACACGTAGATGGATATACGTGCAGTTTGAACGTTGTGTACGTATATACATTTAGTAGCCGACTTTTTTTTTCATTTTTTTTTTTTTTTTTTTTTTTTTTTTTTTTTTTTTTTTTTTTTTTTGTTGGGAAATACTATTTTCTATTAAAAAGTAAAGCTGAGATAGTATATACGTTGACAAAAGGTTAGATTAAACTGCATTTTATGTATATTGAAACCGAAAATAACTTAAGTGCAAATGATAATTATTGATGTTTATTATTTTTAAAAAATCGATCGAGTCTAACAATTACCAATGTCCATATGCATACGTTGTTTGTGGTGACATCTTCTTTAAAATATGTTCAACTGTTTAAGTTAAATTAATTTCGATTGATAAAAAATTTTAATTGTACGTGAGAGAATTCTGGATTATTCTTAAACAAATGCTTTCTCGAAATTGCAAAATATTACGAAATATCATTCTACGTGTATTCGAATATACTATTAAATTCTAAAAGTAATTATTTATTCTCTCGATACTAATTGATAAATATTCAGAACAAAAAAAGAAAACAAAATCGTATTGCATACAAGCGAAAAGTTAATAAAGTAATTTATCGCAATTGAATAAAAAACAAAAATTCGAAGAATATATCGTATCGATTTCTCGAATCGCGCTTTTCAAAGTCACTTGCCATTCATAAAAAAAGTCTAAACCCAAGAAATTCACACGATGACTCAAGCGATTCTTTATAATCCTAGGCGCTTTATGAGAAGAAACTCTTTCTCTCGCTCTCTCTCTCTCTCTCTCTGACTTTCATGAATCTCGTTCTGAAAAATATCCAATAATTTCTTATACCTGTTCTCATATT
Organism: Chalcis sispes; assembly: GCA_949987625.1. Lineage (NCBI taxonomy): Eukaryota > Metazoa > Arthropoda > Insecta > Hymenoptera > Chalcididae > Chalcis > Chalcis sispes. The sequence goes on from OX465097.1 coordinate 11,877,757, forward strand.
CGGTAAAGAGCATCGGGCACAATCTAACTAATAGTAATCGCTTGCACGAAACGTATACATAGTCAGCAAAACGATGTCGCAAGGGTCACTTAGTTACGAAGCATAAGAGCAACGTAAACGAGAGAAAACGATATCGTGCGGTTTTACCCTGCCGCGAAAATGGCGCTCAAAGTAAGAGAGACTGAGAGACTGAGAGAGAGATAGAGAGAGAGAGAGAGGGAGGGAGAAAGAAATAGACGACGACGTCGACGACTCGGAGTCGACATTGCGACCCTTGAACGCTTAGCCGCGGCCGCCGAGTGTTATAGCGGACGAAGGAATTTACACGCCGACAACAAATACGCCCCATAAATAAATCCCAGGGACCGCGGTAGTAAGAGAGAGAGAAAGAGATACTTCGAGCACCGCCGTTATTACTACTACTACTACTGGCTATTAACACGTTATGGTTATTTAAGTAGCGCAAATAAATAACTGATGGTTAGAAAGAGAGAGATAGAGAGAGAGAGAGAGAGAAATGGAGAGTTAAGAGAGAACGTTTGCGGCTTCCGTTGAATATTATGACACCACTTATGTCACTTTGGTCGTTCACCGCACTTTTTTATGTTCCTTTTTATCGTCGTATCGTAAACTATTCCCCGGATACGGAGATGGCTTTTTTTTTTATACGATTGCTTTTATATCATAAATTTACGATATCGGTTAATATCAGATTTACGTATAGACATAAATTAAAAACAGAGTTTTATGACTTCATCGTTTTAATTGAATCTTTTTTTTACAAATAATTATCATAGTAGTTTATTTCCAGATTATTTATTTCAATAAATAAATATAACATAATTCATCAAACATATAAAAATTTATAATAATTACAACTTTTTTTTTAACTCACTATTGATTGTCAGCGTTGTCGAATCGAATATCGATGTTGAAATTCTAAATTTGTATACAAAAACATGATTAAGTTACTTAAAATATAATATTATATTTAATGTATAAATTATCTTAAATATAATATTTCTCATCCTAAAATAAATATGATAAATATTTTTACAATTTTATTTAAAAATCAAATTTTATAAGTCGAAAGCTACTTCACTTACGCTCACCGTTATCTATCCGAAATTTCGAATATTCTTTGTATTTATGATTAGTAAATAGAAAAAAAAAAAAAAAAAAAAGATAAAAAATGTAAAAGATATAAATGAATAAATTATTCAATCGAACTGGCGCAGTTATTATCCAGCATTAATGTTTTTAAAAAGATACGTCGCAAGACAACGTTGACCGACCAACCAAAAAGAAAAAAAAAAAAAAAAAGAAAAAAAACGTAAGCTGCATTCACCGAAAAACAAAAAATAATTAACGAGGCGGCTTTGATCGGTGAAAATGTTTAGCTCTCGATGCGACTGTACCTCATCGCAATCCCAGCATCGAAAGCGTATCTCTGCACCAGCGGCTACGGAGCACAGCGAGCGCAACTCGTGACGCATTCTCGGGACTTGAAAAGTCACATAATCTCCTGAGTGATTTACGACGTATCCGCGGCGCACCCTGGCGCACCGAGATACATTCCACCTCTCTCTCTCTCTCTCTCTCTCTCTCTCTCTCTCTCTTACTCTCTCTCTCTTACTCTCTTTCTCTTTCTCTGACCCTTTTTCTCATTCAAGGTCTATCTTGCTCTCGGTGTGTTTTTCAAAATCTACCTGCCAGGTGGTCCTGCGACCGCATGTATATATATATATATATATATATATATATATATATATAACTCTTAAGTACTAGTCGCAAAGAACAACCTCCCGATCGTACACATATGCATATGCGCCATCTTGTTTTTCTTTATTTTACACCACCGGGGTACACCTCCGCAGGAATCGACGTTAGCGCGGCCGCGCGATGTAACTCTCTTTCTTTTCCGTTGTATCTTCGGTGTACCCCCGCGAGTCGTATTAATAACCGCCTCCGCAAACGAAAACTTTATGGCATTGTGTTTATACATACGAGAAGGAGAGAAAGAGAGACAGAGACGAGGAATATCGCGCTTTGAGGCGACGACGAACATCGTCCTGAGAAATAGAACGGCATCGATCCGATCATCGATCACGCGTTGTACGGTAAAGTTTACGCGTTTCACCGTGAAGGAGGACGAGTGAAAAAAAAAAATAAATAAATAAATAAATAAAGTAAAAATTCATTAGGCTACTTATCCATCAATCACTATTAGCATGGTATTGGAACTCTCTTGGCTTAAACGCAGCTCGGAGTTTTGTTTTGACTGCGCGTAGCCGAGAGCACGACAATCGCATTCTGTATCTTCGCGCCTTTCGTTAATCGTCCGCGCGGAAAATCGATTTTGAATAATGGACTTTTGAGAGATTCCGACAGCTTGTTATTAAACAACGATTCATTAATAATGGTATTTCTGGAATGAGTCTTTTGTGCGCCATTCGCATTGCGTAATAATAATTTCCGTATACGAGAATTCTTTTCTTCTCTCGTTGTTGTACGGCTAACGCACAAATAGGTGGATGAGCAAGTTCGAAGGTATTTTATCGATTTCGAATGCGGCGCGAGTTATTTTATAAATTTTTCGTTCGTAAAGTTCGAATATCTAACTTGATTATTCAGCGAGAGATACGCGTAAAATAAATCATCGATCAAAAAGAGGAGATGCGTTCTTTAATGAGCTAAATAATGAAAGCAACATATTTTTATTCTATTATTATTATCAAAGTGAAATTGATATATTTACGGCACGTGTATTAACAGATGTTCTACTTGGAAATATATATTTTGCGTAAAAGATGTGTGTGTGTGTGTGCGCGTGCGTGTGTCTGTGTGTGTGTGTGTGTGTCTATGAGTATGTGTATCTGTGTGTCGCGGGTGACCGAGTAAGCGAATCTCACGCTTGATGGACTTAACTTAGCTGCGCTATTACGCCTGCGAATATCGCGTTGCTATTGTACCTGGATTGGATCCAAGTCCATTCCCGTCTGTCTCATTCGAGGAGAGATTTCAGCTTTTGCCTCGTCACCCGTATTCCCGTATAAACTGCCCCGAAATATATTATCCTCGTTGCAAAACATTATTACTGCCATTTTGTGATAATATTTTAATTGCGTTTATAATCTCGAGCTGTGTGTTTTGTATACGAGAGAGGCGCCAATTCATAACGAAGCTATTTTACCAAACCTTTTATCGTATGAAAAATTTGACTCGATTTTTAAAACTACTGCACGTAATCGATTTTCGTTCCTTTCTTTCTTACAAGTCGCTTTATGAATGTTAAAGTTATGTACTTGTATTATAAACGTTACACGTATTTTCATTTCTAGTTAATTTTTGTTTATCCGGATGGCGAGGATCCAACGCCGATAAGTCGTTCTGCCAAATTCGCGCAATCTAATTTTTCGCTTTTTACGTTGCGCCATTTTTTGAAGTATAGGTCAAAGTAGACACTTAGAAGATGTGTCTTAAATACGACGAGAAACAAAGGAGAAATAATTGTTTCGTATCGAATATGTATTTGTGAATTTAAATAATGAGCGTAATTTAAATATCCATCAAATTAATAAAGTTTGTGCTGTGTATTTATTTTTTCGTGTATTCAAGTATAAGGTCAAATGATAAATACATTTTTTTCTCCAATACTATACTTTTCAAGATGCTGTAAAAATTTATTAGAATAAAATTATTTCAAAATTTAATCGAGTTTAATCAAAACTAATTTAATAATATAAAAATAATGTAAGAAAAAAAAAAACTTTTTTCGATAACAGCAAGCCTAGCATTTTATATATCACAGCCTCCATGTGTGAAAAATAGTTGACAAAGCGGAGTAAATTTCGAAAAAAGCGTCACAAGCAAGAATTTAGAGGAGATAAATGCATTTTCCACGTACAAACGCGTTATACACTTTTCGAGAAAAGAGAGAGAGAGAGAGAGAGAAACTCAGCCCTACGATCCATTACACCGGACGACGCGTCTTCTCGATTTGCAACACAACCGACATCGGTTTGCCGATGGCCGCTCGAACTCTTGCGTGAATCCGACAACAATGCGAGCACATTGGATTCCTCGCCGCGTGTAAAACTGCAAACGCGGCCGTATATAAGCTCCGAAGCAAAAGAAAAACCATCGCATCCTTTGAGCGTACACGCACGACGACCTCACACGTTCTCCTTTTTGTTCTCTCATAATAACCGCGTTGTAAAGATATTCTATATTGGTTTCCTCGTAGCCGCAAAAATCTTTGCTTAGCCACACATCCGCAAACCTTTCGGAATTTCGAAACTAAAGCGCGACGAATTATCGCTAAATAACAATAACCCGTAACGACCTTCGATGTCGTTTAACCCGCTGGTCAAACGATCGGCTCATTATAAGGGTTACGTATTTATCCTAAAAACAAAATCGGCGAAAAATCGTTCATCCACTTTGCGCGTCGTATACCTGAGTACGGCCTTGAAAAATTCGCATTGCGATTTTTCGACTGTTGCGTTCCCTCCCGACGGATGGACACGAGCACAAAGTCCACCCTTTGCCCGCCCGAGAGAAAGAGAGCAGCAGCGCCGGAGATTCTTGTATTCGCGCGCGCGTCCGCTGCTCTGATTTACGGCCGAAAGGGCGCTGCGTCCAAGTTAAAGGCCCAAAGGCTTGCCCGGTCAATTTTCACCTTTTGGGCCTTTTCATTCTTTTGCACTCTCTCTCTCTCTCTCTCTCTCTCTCTCTCTCTCTCTCTCTCTCTCCTTTTCGATCTTTCTTCGAGAAGAGTACGCAAATTGCGAGATTCAAGGTCGCTCTCGTTTCCTTACTTCCTAACTCGAAGGGGGTTCGACTCCTCGGAAGCTAGGATACCTGACTCAGTTGCAAGTGCAGCGTGTTCACGAATAGATCCGATTCCAAAACTTCGGAAGAGTTTGGTGCGCGATCGGTGAAGGAAAACAAAAAAAAAAAAAAAAAAGTCGTTCTTATTTTACGAGTCGAATGATGAAAAAGAGAGAACAAAAAAAAAAGTCGACGAGCAATGTCGACGTTCAAGATCGTCAACGTGGGCGCATCTCTCGCGACGGCGCGATTACAAACGTGCACGAGACGAGACTTGCTGATTTGGCGATCTAACATAGGGAGAAGAGGATGAACGCGTGTCATTCGATGTCAAGTACGTATAATAATGCGCAAGAGCGCTTCGTTGACTTTTTAATACCGTGCCGATGATTGCGCTCGCGTGTATCGCGTTTTTACTGTAGTGAAAAAAATATCGTTGAGATAAATGAAAATAAGGAGTCAAAACTACACCGTACTAAACATTTTTTTTAAAGATAAAAAATTAATTCACGTAAAAATTGTCGTCGAATAATAATCGCAGATTTCAAATTAAGCATTGATTTATGCTCAAACATTTTTAAATTAAATATTGTTTTAGTCGTTTTAGTAAAAATTAAATTTATTATCGTATGTTACTTAAAAATTGTTATAATAGAGTAAGAACGAGTAAATATAAATAATGACAAAAATTATGAATTATTGAAAAGCATTCTTCATTGAAACTGTAATAATTTAAGTTTTATACCACGAAATATACAAAAAATTATTTCACTACCTATAAAGCTTTATCAATAAGAATATCAAATTAATATATTAAAACAATAAAACGTAATTTATAATAATTTTATGTTGAATTTACTGCCATAAAGAATGAAAAAATAATCTTATTTTTTAATCGTAAAAAAATTGTAGTAAAATAAACAGATTACAGTGAGATTATAACATTGAATAATTTAAATAATTCAATTAATAATTTATAACACGATTATAAAAATTTCATATTTTTATATCTGATAGTAGAAAATTTATTAATATTTAATACGCGAAATTGTATTGTTGAAGTAAAATTAGCGAATCGTAAACCAGTTATTTCATAAGCTCACTTCTGTGAATTTATTGCCGCATAAAGGCATAAATCAAATTACGCCCTTTGTCGTCTACGGCAGTTTAGTCATGGAATGTCCAAAGTACTACGGTACAATAATTGCAAAAAAATAGCATCAAAATGAAGATATCAACAAGTTAACGTAATTTCGTATTAAAATTAAAAAGAGTTTAATTAAAATATTTCATATTATTTTACTTTTATTGTAATTTAATATAGTTTGTGCATTTAAAAATACTTATAAAAAAAAAAAAAAAAAAAAAAGACATCGTTTTGATAAATATCAATTTATTTTTACGTAATACATCGAATAAAAAATGTTTCGACAATTAGTTTAATAAATGGCGAGACATTTATTTCACGTTAAATTTAATGAACGACATTTTACGTTTAAGCTTTTCACCGACATTTTTTATTACCTCATACCCTACGGAAGATAAAAAAAATTTTTATTTTCCATCGGCATGAACTAAATTAAATAATGATGAGAAAATTAATTCATGTTCATATTTTTATACGAGAGTCAATAACTACGCGTGAATAGACCGTAATTTTAATTAATGATCTTACGCGTTTTTTTTTTCTTTTTTTTTCTTTTTTTTTTTTTTTCATATTTCATACTTAAAAATGCAATTTCAATGCTGTAGTAAATTTTATTAAAAACACGTAGACGATTCTTTCCATTCAAGGATCATTGATTTTTGTATTTTCCAAATTTAATTATAATTAAATCATAAATAATCGATAATTAATCATTCGCGATAATTTACCAAAACTGCACAAATTAATTCGTTAAAAAAATTAAATCAAACATCGCGTTTAAACAATCGTTAAAATACGAGAGTAAACGTTTGCGCGGAGGCTAAAGCTAACCGTCGGATTCTGGAGCGCTCGACGGCGCCGGTATATAATACTCCCGGTAATGGCGGCTCGCTCTCTTTCTCTCTCTGTTTCGGCCGACGGCCGTCGGACATGGCGCGAGCCGTCGGAGCACCGTAGGCAGCCGCAGTCCGCTCGCGGAAAATATTTCCGTTCGTCGAATTCAACTGAAAAATTGATACATTTCAACGGTCGCGGCTCGTTAAAACGACGGACGACGTTGCCAACGCACACGAAGAAGAGAGAAGCCGCGCCGGAGCTTCGTTATCTATTAATAAACGCCGGGTGCGGCGCGTAATGTCTATTTTTGTCACACTTCGCTCGCCACTCGCGCTTTATAAGCCCTCTCACTGTCTGTCTGTCTCTCTCTCTCTCTCTCTCTCTCCTCTTTCTCTCTTTCTCTTTCTCTCTCTTTCTTTCTCGCGCTGTGTGTAACTACTTGAAAATTAATCACTTGCTCCGTGTCCTACGCTCTAACGAGTTTCCCATTATTTATTTTCCATCTTGCATCAGAGCGATGTTCGGCTTTGAAAATCGAGTAAACGCACGGAGCTGCGCTCGAGCTGTATACCTTTCTACTTTGATTTGCTTTATTTTTTATTCTTATCATTTTTATTTTATTTTTATCTTTTTATTTTATTTTTTTATTTATTTTTTTATTATTTTTTTTTTTTTTTTCACACGATTTAATGTGGTTTATATCGTTAAAGTGTAGAAACTTTTTTGCTTCTGGAATGAGAAATCCTACGTGTTCCGAGTCTTATTTCTTTCCTTTTTTTTCGCATCCATCGCAACAGCTAACCGCTAAAAGCAACGAGTTACCATCGCTTTTTGATAAACGCGATGCATATCTCACTCTATACATATTTCATTAAATGGTTATTTATTTTATAAAGTGGGCCGATAGAAATTTTAGTAACGCTACGCTCGATAATGCAATTAAATTTTTTTCTAAACTATTCCTTGCTTTATTTGTAACAAAAAAATAAACTATGCTAAATATTTATTTCCTTTGAGCGCTTTGAATATAACAAATAATATTAAATTTTAAAAGTAAATATCAAATAAGATTGCAGAAATTTTTATTGCATTCACGAGGTTTCAGTAGCATTATCCAAGTGCCTATGTTTATGTAACTAAAAAAAAAAAAAAAAAAAAAAAAAAAAATTGAATACCTAGTAATTGCTTTTACGATACATTTTGCAGTTTAAATTTTTTTATCAAATTAGTTTGATCGCTATTCAGATTCAATCTAAACAACAAACAAAATTTGTTCAAAAACAAAATAAATATTTTTTTAATACATTTAAATCGACGATAATTACTTTGAATGTCTTACAACACATTTATATATTTTCCACGAAATTAATTTTTAATACTATCGTCTCGCAAAGAAAGCAAAATAATAAACGGACAAATAAACAACGCGATCGCTCGCAATAAGATAATCAAAAATGGCGACTGTTACAATTTAACAAGTTCTTTATACGTAGACGAAAAAAAGAAAACGACCGATGCTTGATAGCCCTATCAAAAGTTAAGCATTTTCATTCTCGAATAAAGAAAAACCGCGCTGCTTAAGGAGATTTAAGACCGAAAGAGAGAGAGAGAGAGAGAGAGAGAGAGAGACAGAGAGAGAGACAGAGAGGAAGATAAAAAAAAAAGAGGAAAGTATGCTTATTATAGTTATAAGCAATACACGAAGCGCTTACACACATCCTTTAGTTTCGCGAACGAGGCTCTCCGTATACGTATACACACATTCGGTGATCAGTTGAGCGCTGAGTATGTATACATACTCTCTCATAAGCTAAGTCTTTCGTTGTACTCGAGAGAGCTTGGAAATTTCCATGCCAACCGATGATCTCATCCTTATCCTCTTTAAACTTTATTACCATCGATTACGATCGCAATCTGCAAATTATCTCGTTCCGGTATTTTACATATAAACACCAGTATTAGAACAAAATCGACGACGGATACGTTCATGCGCGCTATATTCCGTTCGATAAGTAGTTCGTGTACAATTTTTTTTCTCTCTGTCTCTCTCTCTTTCTCTATCTCTCTTCTTTTTTACGTACGCAGGTGTACGCATAACAACTCTTTTCAAAACGTGCATATATGTATACATACAAAGCATGAAAAAGAATGCGAAATAAAATAACATGCAAAATGTGCGAATAATCGACGTGACGCGCTACCTACATAATCTTTACTTTTACTCTCGCCCCGGGTCTATAATCATTTGACGACTCAATAAAGCGCTTATTTTATCGATTAGAGATGTAAATCGTTGATTATAGGCTTTTTATTAAGTTTTAAAGTTGTTTAAGTTAATTAAATAATTTAGCGGAGAAAAAAAAAATGTAAAATGTCAGACGAATCACCTTGACTGAATGTAAAACAATAAATTAAATATTAGCTCGTTATTTATCAATTCATTACGATAAAAATACGAAAAAAAAAAAAAAATTCTATCGTTCTTTCGCAAACAATTCTCAATACTCATAAACCAAATCAATTTATTCGACGAAATAAGTCACCCGAATTTAGCAAGCGATCTTTCAATCATAGAAACGAATGTTGCCCTCTCTCCCTCTTCTTTCCATTTTTGTTTCAAACAGCTCTATGATTCGTAAGTGCTGTCTATAACACTTTGCGCGCGTAGCTCTCTTTTTCGACGAATATACGAAACTCGTGCTTTATTTTTTTTTCTTCTTCCTTCTTTTTTTTCTGTTTTTTTCTTTTTTTTTTCTTTTTTTTTCATTTTTTTTTTTATTCGTCCCCTTGAAAAAAAATGCCCCGACATTTATTAAAGCCGCACACGAGCTCGCACACGGTGTATACGCGGAGCTTTGTATTTTGCCGTCGACAACGACGACGACGACGACGACGATGCCGTTGACGTTGGCGCCGCGACACTCCTGTCGTCGAGTTCTCTATATACGTATATATATAGACGGACGCACGTTATATACACGTACACATGGATGTGCGTTTATACGAAAAGTGAAATATTTCCGTCGTATTTTCCCGCGAGTCTCGCGACAAATGAGTCTTGTGCTTGTGACAGCCAGGTGCGCACGCGCATCGAATGACGAGCCACCGAAAATATAGTTGATTCAAGCTCATTTTTTTTATTTTCGCGTATCGATAATTGCCGGTTAAACGATTTTTTGTTCGTATTCGCGCTCGTTTGCGCGTTTTCTTTGTCGATGAATCAAGCATTATCCTGACTTTTCGCGTCCCGCACTCACAGTTTTTATCTATTTTGAAGTCTTGATAACTTGCGTCAACTCGAGCGTAGTCACAAAATTGAATTATTGTTTAGATAGGTTTATGATGTTGAAATACCTTAAATAAACTATTTTGTCGCGAGTACAAAGTGGTAAAAATTAGGCATATGCAAATTTAGATAAAACTCAAGAAAATTTTACACCGTTTGTACTATATTTTTTGTTGTAACTTCTATTTATAGATCGATTTACAATATTTTACACCGTACAATATTTTTGAATTTATCGAATTGATCTTCCGTTGAATATTTAACGTCTCTATTTTAAAACGTTTCAACCAAGCCAAGATAAAACATACGATAAATTTATTAAAATTGCTCACAAATTCGCATTTGAAAATTTATTTTCTCTTAAAACGAATCCAGCAAAGTATATCGACTAAATTGCGAATCTTTCTTGAAGATTTCTCGGGCATTATCTTCAAACCTATTAAACCCTAGTCGTTTGTAGTTTTTATCGGAGGAACAGCAATTGCCGACCCTAAGTACGTACTAACTGTCAATTATCGTCTACACTATTGGCTCGTGCGCGATTAACATTAATCATCGTCGAAAAATATCGAAGATTTAACAGCTACATCGTCTCTTGCAAAAAGTATTTTCTAGTTGTACACTTATTAAAAATAAATAAATAAACGAAAGAAGCGCTGATTGTGAAAAAAACGAGCCGAAAGATTAATCAAGAAACGTACGATATATGAAACACAAAATAAAACAGGAGAAGCAAAACCCGGAGCGGCGAAGAGTAGCCAAGCATCTTTTCGCTTGTTAAAACGCAGCAACACTCCAGATATCCACGCGGTAAAAGAGACCAAAGTAAAAGAAAAAGAAAGAGAGAAAGAAGAAACGGAGAAAAAGAATTATAGAAGCCAGCAGCTGTAGAAGAGAGAAAGAAGAAAAGTTGCACGGCAGGTCGCCCTGTATATACATGTATACATACACGCGCAATAACACATAGCGTCGCTGCAGCAATTTCGCGAGCGAAGAGAAAGACAGAGAGAGAGAGAGAGAGAGAGGAGAGAAATAACAAGACACGGAAATAATATGTCCCGCGTGACCATGCGTGTGCAGTGCTCGCGACGCCAGCAGGAATATATAAAGACAAGACCGTGCGGATATGCGCGTATGTGTATGGATTGTATATGTACACGCGCACGTGTACGCGTGTTAATACGAGAGGAAATTTTACAGGCGAGGATTCAGGAGCCGACGGGACGCGAGGACGACGTTGATTTGTTATTCGGCAATCGGACGGTGCTGCTTATATTTATAAGTATGAGAATGGATTATACATTCGTATGTGTAAAAGATTAATTTTCTTCCGAGATTCGCGCTCGTTTCTTGGCTATGATTATTGATAATTGCGGATACACGGAAATGAAAATTTTGAACTTACTAAGCATATGTCTATTGATTTTTCGATATGATTATTTTTTATTTAAGTTCCTTTTTGAAAAAAAAAAGCGATTAATAGAAGGCAAAATTTAATGATCAAAACAAAGGATCGTTGTAACTATAAAAACTATTAGAGATTCTTTAAAAATATTTCCGAAAAGGCTTATAAAAAAAAAAGGCAAAATTTTTATACTTTTTGTGTGTCCTTGAAATATCGAGACATATTTGAAAATTTGCTCACAGCCAGTACATACAAGCCAACAAGCCAATCATTGGCAATTGTGAAACAACTTACAGGCAAGCACTCGTCATTGTTGAAAAAAATTAAGAAATAGAAAAACACAGAAGAAAAATAAGTAGATTATAAGCATCGGCAAAAAAAAAAGGAATATCCTTCGCATTCGCTACTGCTACCTATACATATAAAAAAAAAAAAATAAAAATAAAAAAAAAACACGTATCTAACGAGTGAGGTTGGTGAAAGAGTGTACATACGTATAACGAAAGAGAGAAAGAGCGAAAAAGAGAGAGAGAGAGAGAGACATAGAGAAAGAGTAAGAGAGATAGACCGGTCGCTCAGTGGCTAGCGTGAGTAACGTTGGACGCCGCCATAGCTGGATTCTGGTTCGGGCGCTAGCTCGGGCAGACTAGGGGAAGAGATGGATCATCCATCGCGCCGGCAATGAATCATGAGAGCACTAGCCTGCCGCTGCTAGATGCTCTCTCGTACGCGTATGTGTACAAGATTATATATATATATACATATATATATATATATATATATATATATATATATATATGATTTTGGATATGTTGCTGAGAGAAAAAAAGATAGAGATATTGGAGCGGGCAAGAGCGACAAAAAAAAAAAATAAACGAAAATTCAAGTAGAAGAGAATTCGAGAGAGCAGAAAAAGTGAGAGGGTGGAAAGGTCGTGAAGGTAGTGCGAGTTTATATATGTATATGTAGGAAGAAAAGAGAGAAGGGCTTTCGGAAGTTCGCCCTTCCGGCACGTCGTAAGCCGCGTTTTTCCATTTTTCAAAAACAAAACTAACCACAGCGCTTTCTCCCTCTATACTCCCGCGACTCATTGTTTGGTTTGTCAGTTAACTTTTGTTATCTTTCTTTATCTCTCTCTCTCTCTCTCTCTCTATCTCGTGGTAATTCTTGCTTCCTTATTTATGCCGAGTAAGCGGAAAAGACAGAGATGGAGAGAAAGAAAAAATATAGAGAAAAAAAAGATCGCGAGAGTATATAAAGTCAAAGCTGAACAGGGTGGAAATTACCGAGGGATCGCGCGAGAAAAGAAAACATTTCTCGATTCGGCAATATCTCCGCGCGCCAAGCGTAGTATGTTTTTCGGATGTAGGCTCGGGCGCTTCGTCGATGTGTCAAATTTTTTTGTCACGCTGTATACCTCCCGCCTGTACGTAATGTCAAAACGCTTTAAGACTAAATTCAAGAAATCGATGTTATTCTTATACATGGGATATTGTTCTTTATTTCGATGGAAATAGTCGTCGTTCATGGTAAATATTGAAAAGGAGATTTTCTCGATCTCTTATTGGTTTAGCAAGAGAAATGATATGTGTAACAAACTCGTCTTTCACGTTTTTTTTCTTTTCGACGTATCTTATAAAAAAATCTTGTGCGGTACATAAAAGTTATAAAGTTTTGTTGTCAAGTTCATTTAAATTTTAATTTCAAAATATAATTCGCGTAAAAAGTTTTTATATTTTAAATAATACTTCAAACATCATCGCGTGTAACGACAATATCGCATGCATAATTTTTAATAAAATGAAAAAAAACTTTTAGTTGCACGTGGTATACTTTAAAGTAGTCGAACCGTCATGAAAACTTATTTTAATAAAAACATTATGCACAAGATTAAAGAAACTGTTAACGTACAACGACGTTATTAACAGCGATTTACCAACAAACTTACCCATTCAAAAAAAAAAAAAAAAAAAAAAAAAAGTAAAAGCAGGCGAAAAAAATGCTCGCAACGTGACGAGAAAAAAAAAAAAAAAAAAAAAAAAAGAAGAAGAGAAAGAAGAAGCGGAAGTCAACAAGGCACACGCGGAATAATATGCGGACACGCACGGGTATAAAATGTCAACATTAGGCCAGTTCTCACGTTCCCACCGTGAGCCAAGGACAAAATGGAGGGTATGGATCTAGCGCGAGCAAAAACGTCGTCGACGAATCATCGTACGTGATGAGAATGAAGACGCGAAAGCGCGAAGAAGACGAGGCGAAACAACGTTTCTTCGGCACGAGTAGAGGGTTGATAATTAACCCTCGGAATGTTTCATCAGTCAAGAAGACGCGAGACGCGTACCCCTCGTCACCTTTCTACCTGTCGCCTCCTCGTTAAAATTACGTCTTTGTTATTATTATACTCGAGTTGCGCCTCGCGTTGCCAGTTTAGATAGAGCGATAATGCCTTGCTGTATTGTCGTTTCGAGGGACTCCTTTTAAAAATAAAGATCGCGTGCGCGATTTTATTTAAAGGAAGCGGAATTGTTTACGATTAAATAGCAAACGTGCACACGTATCACGGTTTCAAATTAACGTAACATCAAACCCTTAGCGCTTTAATTATATAACAAAGTCAATGAATTTTTTTCACTTATCTCCAAGCCGAAAGAAAAAATAAAAATCGTCGCAAAAAAAAAAAAAAAAATAAATAAAATAAAATAAAATAAAATAAATAGAATAGATTACTTTCGAGGATAAATTGTTGACTCAATCGAGGCAGCCATTTTACCTCTTCCAATATGTGCGAAGTCTGAAGTACACCTTCGCGCAAGAAAATAGATCGGCAGTCGGAGAATGAAGAAAATGCGACCGGCAAAAGCCCGATGTGTAAAGCGTACTTTGAGTTAGTCCTCTTTTCTTCTTCCAGTAGTAGAAGCGACCTGTAAAAGGAAAGTAGTGTATATATATATATATATATCGAGATAGGAAAATACGCAATTCCAGTACGCGTGGCTCTCTCTTTCTCTCTTTCTTCTTTCTCAAGTACGAGCTGGTAGTGGTAGCTACCGGCGATAAATTTTCTTCGTGAACGCCCCCGTCGAAAAGAAAAAGAGAGCAAAGGCAAAACCGAAGCCTATTGTACTTCAAGGTTATAGACCTCGGGTGGTATCATAAAAAGTTCGAAAGACCGAGAAGAGAGAGAAAGAGAGAGAGAAAGAGAGAGAGGGAGGGAGAGGTGACCCAGTTACGTCGTGTCACATACGTTATACGTTAAATCTGCGTATCTGCGTTCGAGGTTCTAAGACAATGCGAGATCTTCCAAGCATCATAAATCGCTCAAACGAAAACCAACGCACGAGCAAAGAAAATAGACGTATATACAGAAGCACGCTTTTAAATACGGCAAATGGATATTGGAATGTTAGCGAGGATACCGGCCGTGATATCGCGCTACCGTAGCCTCTGGGTCAGTGAAAAAAATCGTCTCTCTTATTAAAAATAATTTTATTAAAAAAAATTATATCATTTATTTTTTTTATCTAAAAAAATTATTTCGAGAACAATTTTTATTACAAAATTAAAAATTATAAAAATAAAAAATTTCAAAAGCGAATGAATAATGAATGCATCGGCTAATCAGTTGTCGAACAGCAGACATATCTCTAACCTTTTCTTAGCGATCGTTAATAAATTTCCTTGATATACATTTCTAACCTTTTCTCGGCTAGCAGTGCTAAGCTTTCCTTGGTGAACAGCACTCATGCGTATGTGTTGGAATACTCAACAGCTGATCCATCGAGATACTGACGTACGTACGTACGTAACAATAAAGTTACTTACCAAAGACTTGGTTACTCTTTTAATGCACAGAGGTGCACGTCTATGAATATTTTTTTTGATACAAAATAATGGACTTACGGATAGGTAAATCGAATAAACTTTCGACGGGACTGTTTCGGTGTTTTTTTACATGTTAACATAGTTGGTATAGTTTTGAAGCAATACTGAAGTTGATCTTGGCTGAAAAATAGCAGAAAAGTATGAAATAATGATTTCAAATAAACTTTTTTTACGATTAAATATATAACAAATATTTCTAATATTATAAAATACTATAAAGTTAATGCTTTGTAGAATATTTTTCGACTATAACTCATTATAGTTTTAAAGTTCTTACAAATCAAACTTATTGTCTATTTATTAGATTACAATACTCTAAAAGAAAACAAAATTATAACACACATAAAAAATCTCATAAGTTTACAAGAAAAAAAAAAAAAAAATTTATCATAAAACAGAAATAGATAAAGCTATTCCTTACGACAATCCATCATTCCTCGCGTCTTCATACGAAATCGAACCCATAATCATTACGCAACATATTACAGGCACACAGGGACACAAAGGCCATACCGTAGGAGTGTCGAAAGGAAGCGGACGAAAATCAAGGTTGCGTTTCGCGGCTCGCATATACGTACAAACATATATGCAAAGATATACACATACATGTGTACGTAGAGAGATCGAGTCGCTCGGAATACGGTGGAGCGTGCGATACGTATAAACGTATAGTCGAGAGCGTGAGCTAAAGCAATGAAAGCAGCGCGAGAAAGATAGAGAGAGAGAGAGAGAGCGCAGCGGCAGTAACAGCAGCAGTAGCACCAGCAGCAGCAAGTGGCTCGTACGTCAGCCGGTGGCTCGTAAACGTCAGCGGTGCTGCTCGTAAACGTAAACGTGATGCTATAAGGGGATGTACCCGGAGCGCTTTCTCTCTCTCTCTCTCTCTCTCTCTCTCGCGGAATATAACCGTATAAAGGACTCACTGCTTTCTATCTACATCTCTCTTTCTCTCACTCTCTCTTTATCGCGTAGGATAACGCTTATATATGGAAAGAGGAAGAGAGACAGAGATAGAAACCAAACAGCGTCCACATACATACACGATCGTCGTCGCGTAAGCCCTTAACCGTCTCGTTTATCGCGTCGTCTATATGTGCATACATATACACACGTGCGTGAGCGCAATACCACCGCGGGAGAAAGCAAGGTGTAATCGCGACGTGGACTATCCGAAAATTGCCCTATTGACGCGATCGAATTAGTCACGTAGTTTTCGCGATGGTTTATGTACACATACTCTCAAAGTAAACGTGTGTGAATATACATATATATATATATATATATATATATATATATATATATATATATATATATATATATATATATATATATATAAACGCGTATGCTTTATCGTGGAGCTTTTGCGAACTTATTTTCCGTATATACGAGCGTTACATTTTTTTCATTTTATTTTTTACATATATATACATACATTTTTTACATTCCGAGCGCTCGCGCGACCTACGCAATGAATATGTATGCTCGTTGAAATGCAATCGCGTCGCGTTACGTATACATCGTTGTCCAACAGTTACGTCGAAAATTCATCGTGAAAATGAAGTCGTGCATGATTTTTATGACGCCTTTTTTGCGGATTGATTTTAATCGCTCTCGTGTATTGATGTATTGTTATTTTTTTTCTTTCTTTTTTTTTTTTTTTTGGTAAATTTATTACCCTCGAACGAAACTCTACGTTGGATACCGTTTCGATTAACTTTGCCGATAATTTATAGTTGTTTTTTTAATTATTAATCGTAACATTTCGTGATAAATATAGAAAAAAAAAACAATAAGACGTATGTATTGTCTTAAAACACCCGTTATAATACGATACTACCGTTGATCTGATACTTGATTCTCAACGACTCGTGCAAATATGTAATCGACGCAAATCATTGCAGGAAACAAAACATCCTTACACATTACACGTTTCGTTATCAAGACAAAGGTGAAAAGTCAACGTATCCGGCTTCGAGCACAAAATCTTCACTCCCTATCACCGACAAAAGAATCGTAAATCAAATGCGCTTACAGATCGACACGTTAGACAACAAAAGCATCGGCGTACTTTTGAAAATTGCATCAGCCACGGATATATGTGCACATTTGTACACCTACATGTATATAACACAGCCAGAGAGAGGGTGAGAGAGAGTAGGAAGATAATCTGCGCATAATGAAATACTCGCACAGGCAGGGGCGTCGGCGGTGGAATGAAAACAAAGCAGTTAATAAATTGTCGGCCAAGAGGGGGAGAGAGAGAGTAAGAGAGAGAGAGAGAGAGACAGACAGAGAGAACGAAAGAGGAATGAGATTTCGAGGACCGAGGGAAAGAGAGCCTCGGTTGCGGCGGCGCATGCTTTTATTGAATGGCATATAAAGGAAGTGAGAGCGAAGCGAGAGAGAGTGAGAGAAAGATGAAAGGTCCACGTGGATTTTGGCTAGTGATTAAAACCATATCGTGTTGAATGCGCGAGGGCGGTTGTATTCTTCTCTCTCTCTCTCTCTCTCTCTCTCTCTACTACGTTGAAGAGAAGTCCGAGTCTGTTCTGAGTGTTGCAAGGGTTCGAGAGACTTCGGGGACGAAATCTAGAGAGAGACAGCGAAGTGAAGCTCTACGGAGGGACAGGAACAACGGCGTTCTGTGTTTAATCATGTCGCCTGCCAAGCACGCGCAGGGACCTTCGGTTGCGAGAGAGGGTTGGACACCGACGTCGACGACGACGACGACGACGACGACGGGATACTAAGAGGAAGCGAGAGAGAGAAAGAGAGAGAGAGAGAGAGTAAGAGGAGGGTCGAGGATTTGCATAGTCGAGCGAACTCTCGCGGAGAATGGTAGGACGTCCGACGCGACGTCGTCTGAGATTGCCGACGATATATTTGTTGGACGACGTTCTCTTGCAAACTATAAATGAAATTTCGTTCGCTTTTGCCGAGATCGACCCGTGGCCTCCGGCTTTCCGAAGTCGTTTCTGTTCCCCTTCTACTTGAATTCCAATAGCATTGTTGTCAAGCCGAGGCTTTTATTCTATTATAAGTGTTCTGATTAAATAATAGTGTTTAAAAGGTCTAAGAAATCACGTTACAGAAAATTTCATTTTAAATTTTTTATCTAAACTTTTAAATCGCATTTATGACAAATTTAAACTTTTAATTTATAATAGTTGATTTAAAAATACATTTTTGTAATTCAATCGCATTAAACGACAAAATATTTCAAAATTAAACGTAAGTATACAGAGATCATAAGAAAATACAAATATAGAATCATTATAATTTTTTATACAAATTTATTCATGATTGAATGCAGAGCATTGTATTCTTTATATTATTTAGATTACATTCGGCTTATCTCGTAAATCTTACTGTACCCTTCGTCTTGTATCACGGCGGAGTAACATAAAAAAAAAAAAAACTTGTCTCGATGCAGACGTAAAAAGATAGGCGACTTAGATGTTTTGCCAGTCATTAATTGTTCACACGACACAAAAAATTTTCTTACAAGATAATCAAGACAGACAAAAAGCAATTTATAATTGTTATGATAAAATTAAAAATGAAATTGTTTTCTTTCCTTGGATACAAGATAGTTAAACGAAAAATATAAGAAATAAATATGAACGATACAAAATTATCAATTTTGAATAGACATTAAATGAATATAATATTGAAATAAAAATCATTAATATTATTGGAGAAAAAAAGATTATTAATATTCCTTGCAAGTTCATTTATAAAAAAAAAAAAAAAAAAAAAAAAAAAAAAATACCCGCCTCGAAGCTGTTAATAAATTGCACTCAAGTTCGAAAATAACTCAAAATTACTTGATATAACGTTCGCAAAGGCCCAAAATTTATGATCGACGGATTAAAAGTACACAAAGATTTTTATGTATACATAATCACTCACGACGAGTAAGCGCACAATTTAACTTCCATAGTTACTTCTCTTTTTTACGCATACACGAGGTTCCAGCATAAAAGATCGAGTAACGGCACGAAAGAAAGAGAGAGAGAGAGAGAGAGAGATCGGTATCGCTTCAAAGTACGCGAGAATGTAAAAAAAAGCGAATAACAAACCATAAAAGAACACGTCGAGCCTTAGCCATCGCCATCGCCATCGTTCGATATCTCAATCGCGAGCGTTGATGAAAAGCGGGAATAATTTGCGCTACGCCACCCAGACAGATGATTGCATCCGCGAGAAAAGAGAGTAAAGAAGAGATAGAGACAAAGAGAGAGAGAGAGAGAGAGAGAAGTACAAGCGCGTACGCCGCGCGCATGAGGAAGTACCAAAATTATGATAATGATTCCGAAGCGTTTTTCAGTTAAGACATTAGAGAGACGGCGTATATAATTTTCTCCGCGCGCCTCGAAAAAGCCGACGCGCACTTCACGAGCGTCCGTTTATATATAAAGACCGCCTCGTGCGAGCAACAACTCGTGTATATATATATATATATATATATATATATATATATATATATATATATATATATATATATATATATATATATATATATATGTACACGTGGGCATATATGCATTATAAAGTACGTACATTTAAACAGCGTTTCGGATGCACTCAAAAGCGTTAATAAAAAAAAAAAAACTTACAGAGTCTCCGGATATTATGCAGATAACCGATCGCCCCATTGAGAATCGTTCTCCTCGGCCTGTATTCGCTCGCTCGCGCGCATACAAAATTTTCGTTAATAAGTTAACTGGCCAAATTCTCTTCGCTGATTGGAAGAGCTGTACAGATCCTTTCGGAGATGTCCGACAATAATTTGACGGCCATTTTTGAGGTATTTTTCTATTTATTTTCGACTTTTCACGTTGCGCTTTATGCTTCGTAAATTTTTATCCGTCCCTGTGAAAATTAACCATTTCTTTATTTATACATTTTTATAACGAGCTTCGCCATACAAAAATTACTTAAATATTGTAGAAACAATCGTTATTTCAAACATGGAGGATAAAATTTCATAATATTTAAAAAAAATATACATATCGAAATTGATTAAAATGTAAAGTTACACATTTATACGTGAGAATAATAATTGATAACACCGGCAATTAATTTGCGCTAATTTCGCCATAAAAAACAATAAAATTTTGAGCTTTTTTAAAAATTATTATAACTTTAAACGCCATTAATATTTATGTCGAATGAAATAAAATCTGACATTTCTTGTTCTCAAGATCTTGAAGATTCTTTCGGTTTTAAAAGTTAATTTACGGAAAAATTATAAATATTCGCGTAATTAAATATTTCATTAACATATATAACCACTTTATACATATAACCTCCCATTCTTAATCTTATAATTTACAACGCTCGGGCAATTTTTTTTTTTTATAATCGCCAAAGTAACATAATTTCCGCGGCAGTGAAAATCTCATTACTACGTAATAGTCCGCAAAGTGGCTGCGGTTACAAATGGAGTGTTAAATTAAAATGTTTTGGTTGCACGGCGTGCCAAGTTACCGTGGCACCTTTAAAAAAGAAGCGATTCGAAATAAGCAATTGAAACGAGTCGATCACCTTATTGCATGCGAGAGAACCGCAACATCGCGAGAGAGAGAGAGAGAGAGAGAGAGAAAAGGTACGCGAATAAAGCACGTATATGTATCGAGAGA
Organism: Chalcis sispes; assembly: GCA_949987625.1. Lineage (NCBI taxonomy): Eukaryota > Metazoa > Arthropoda > Insecta > Hymenoptera > Chalcididae > Chalcis > Chalcis sispes. Next base: position 11,898,795 of record OX465097.1, read on the forward strand.
AAAGATCGCGCGAGGTTTACGAGGCTATACATGCCTATACGTACACGAATAAACGAGGAAGAAGCGTGAGGAGAGTGAAAAAGATTCGAAAACGATGCGTTCGCGACCGAACTGTAAAAAGCAAGAAAGAGATGGAGAGAAAGAGAGAGAGAGAGAGAGAGAAAGGGAGAGCGGGGAGAGGGAGGGGGGGAGGGAGGGAGAGATAATGATCCACTGTTTCTGCTGAAAATTACAGGACCGTATAAATGAATAGTTTACGAGCAGCGTAAATGAGTAGGTTAAGGCATTAACCTTCACCGAGGCATGCGTGCAATTCACGTTGATCCTTTCCTCTCCGTCTCTCCTCCTTACAGAGTAAGAGAAAGAGAGAGAGAGAGAGAGAAGAAAGAGTCTCTTGTGCAAGCGCGTTTATAAGCAACAATTATAATCGCGCGAGCGATATATCGATTCACTGATGCTAAAAAAACTAATCGACAACTCGATTCTGATGAAAGAGGTATAAAGAATAGAGTATGAAAGATGGAAGTGATCGCGACGCTGCGACGTACTCGTATGTTGATACCAGCTAGCCGAGTATTATTTATCTCGGGTGTATTCGTTTCTCTCTCTCTCTCTCTCTCTCTCTCTTTTACTCTCTTAAAAATTTATTCCGAGTGCGCGTAATTGACATCGTATATCGGATCTATTAACGGGGGCAATCTGCTGAGTTTTATTAAATGTATTACCGCTCGATGTTGCATGTGAGAAAAGAAAACGAAATTATTCTAAGCGCAATGAATAGATGTAATTTATTTTTAAGTCATACTTCATTATAGATAAAATTTTATTTATACTAAAAGAGCACTAATAATTTAAAATTTTTTATATTTTAAAAATTATTCACCGTTAAATTAAATATAACGTAATGATATTCAATGCATCATTGAGTTTATTATTTCATCGCATAAGCAATTCGATAACTCAAATTTTAACTGCCGCGCATTTATAATTATTTCTTATCTCAATTAATCTTGCATTAATTACCCGTTAAAGAGTCATAAATACACGAGTATAATTTATATCGAAAACCGAAAAACAAAAAAGAAAATGAGGAAGAGAAAAAAAAAAAAAACAAGAAAAAATCACGTGCGTTAACTTACCAACTTTCATTATAATCATAATTATAAAACACTAAAGTCAATCATCGCGTTCCGAGAAAACCTCCTCGCGTCAAAAGTCCACCTCCTCGATATTTCAAGAAAACGCGTCGGTTACACGTTTATGTATCTAGGTACACGTACACGTATACATCGAAGAACTGCAGCAAATCTACGACTCGCGTCATATACGTCATAAGATCGATTACGGCGCTCTATTTAAATAACGAGCATTCTCGCGTAAGCGTATACACAGGTTCCACGGTTGGCATGCGACGCATATCTCTCTCTTTCTCTCTCTCTCTCTCTTTTTCTCTCTTTCTTGCCTCCGAAATGAATCGGTTTGACGGACGTAGCGGGTGGCACTCGTTATACTCGATTCTTCGCAGTGGACGACGAACCGGCCGCGTCGGCCATCGATCTCTTTTCGCCTTTGGCGATGTGTACGTTTATATATATATATTGCCTTTGACGCGCGCTCGTCTTAACGAACGGCGAAATCGTACATCGCTCTTACTCCCGTGTACGTGTATATATATATATATATATTTGGCGAAAGAGAGAATCGAATACGTGGCTTATAAAGTGTACGGAGTACAGCTTTTGTAGGTGGGTGAGAGAAAGAACGCGAGGTGTATATATGTGTATACGTATATACACGAACTCGTGATTAGGACTGTGAAAAATAGCCTTTGACGATGTGGAACGAGGTAGGTATAGTTGTTCTGCTTGAGGCTTGAATGAGCGTTTGTTTTCGCATTGTTTACCGGTAGATGGGACGAAACCGAAAATATTTTTGTTTTACTTGATTAATGGCCACGTTATTAATTGCTTTTTTTGGGGAAGGGGAGGGAGGATAGGAGAGAAAAGAATTTTATTTGGTTGATTATTCGCTTCGAAATCAATAAAAAAGAATTATTATAATCGTCAAATTTTAGCAAAGGTTTCCATTTGAACCTGTATATTTGTAAATTTGTCTAATTACTTTCAAGTTCTTATTAAAGAATTAAAAAATGTTATAAAAGACTAATAAAAAGTATAACTTCTACATTATCAAATTTTATCCACAGAGAATTGCAGGTAAAACATTTTCTCAAAACATTGTTAAAACAGCATTCAAATCGAATAAAAAGCTATATGTTTCAAAGTATAGCGGAGTTAGAAAAATCGTTCGCTCATAATGCAGCTTATACCAAGAATAGAAGCGTGAGAAAATGCAAAAAGAAAAAGGAAAACAAAAAATAATCATTGGACGTGAAAAGAAATTCATGGAAATTATGAGTAGATCGTGATAGTCAGACGAGAAGGGAGGCCGCATAAAAGAGCCGCGTTGTGCGCGAAAATGAAAAGAAAAATACGAAAAAGAAAGGGGGACACGGAAAGCAAGAAGAAGGGCGGACGAATCCAAGAAAGAGTCGAGATAAGAGGTGCAGAGCTTGCTTGCTGCTGCTGGCTACCGCTACTGTACTATCTGCGGGATATGGAAGCCCAACGCGGACAGAGACGAGGAAAGAAAGAGAAGATATAGAGAGAGAGAGAGAGAGGGAACAGGCTGATGGATGACAAATGGCTCCTCCACGACGCGTCACTCTAGTCGCTCCTAGGGGCTCCTCCTATACGTGATCGACCATAGAGCTAGCTGCAAGAACGGAAGAGGGGTTGGCGGGAGGGAGGGGACCGACAGCAAAGAGAGAGAGAGAGAGAGAGAGAGGGAGAGAACAGGTCGGCGGAGATAAAGTAGGACGTCTGATCCTCCGTCGGAGAGCGAGCAAAAAGATCTTGCGCAAGCGGAGCTTCTCTCTCTCGCTCTCTATCCCGGGAGACGGAAGCGCAAGGAACGAGAAAAACTCAAACCCTCCTCCTTCTCTTTCTCCTTACTTCTCTGCGTTTCTTCCCCGGTGTGCGAGCTCCCTGAAGCTTTCTCGTCTCTTTTCTTTGCCTCGGTCTCTTTTTCTTCGCTGCTTTTTCTCTATCTCTCTCGCCCTCTCTCTCCCTCTCACTGCTACTCTCAATCCACTCTCTTTCTTTCTCTTCTTTATCCACCTTCTTTGAAAGAGAGAGAGAGAGAGAGAGAGAGAGAGAGAGAGAAAGAGGAGAGAAAGAAAGGGAAAAGAGAGAGAGAGAGAGAGAGAAAAGCCATCCCCTTTGGAGAGTGGAAAGAAGAACGAAACTTCGAAAGGAAAGAATTTTCGCTCTTATGTGTGCTGTCTTAGCACTCCATCTCTTTCTAGCTGCGTTTTTCCATTCTATTTTTTTCGCTCGCCATTATTCGAACCTCGATGTTTTTGTTGTTATTGTCGGTGTCATTCTTGCTTTTTGTGTGTCAAAATAGAATTAAATCGTAATCATGCGATATAACTCGCAATAAAATAATTTACCTTTCATGATGGCCAAAAAAATAAAATTCAGTACAATAATATCACAATAGTGTTACTATATTTTTATCGGGAATTTAGTAATATAAATGTATCAAATAAAAATAAATTAAATACATATGTTTACTTTTTGAGATCTTAATATTTTTAAAATTAAGACGATTAAAGAATTTTTTAAAAAAATTTATTGTAAAACACAATTTAAAATTTTATTTGCTTGATGTTCTTTATCAAAATGATGTCAAAATTATTTCAAATGGATTTTAAAATCGTGGTTCAAAAGAATAATGGAGTAATAATTTTTCATCAGATTATTCACTTATCTCATAAAATAAATTTTATGCAACAAAATGAATGCAATTTACTACCCAAATTTAAAACTTAAAAAAATGAATCGATAAATAATAGTATTAAAATAAAATCGTAGCGCTATCATTTGAAATGATTCTAAATGTCTTTACTCGAATTAAAAAATGATTACCACTCCTTAAATGAAGTTTATAACGGTTTTGTGGTATCGTAAATCTTGGATCGGTATAGCCTAAGGCTTTCCTTTATTACTTTGTCCGCACTTTCATAAATTTCATTCTATATATATATATATATATATATATATTGTTTGGACGTTATTAATAATAATAGCACTGTTTTACCTTATAAAACTAATGTCTTACATAAATTTTAAAATTTCCACAGCCTCAACTCCAATCTCCATCAAAATAAACCATATTGATCAATCTCTTCTCCTCTCCCATCCTCTCTCTCTCTCTCTCTCTCTCTCGTTCTCTTTCTTGATCTTCTCCATCTTTCCTTCGGCTATTTGATCCGTCCATCTCTCTTTCTTCTTTGTATATATACAGAGAGGATTTCACGAGTGGGCGTCCTTCTCGCACGCGCGTACGCTACTCGTAATCCGTTAATGAGTCGAGGCCGATTTCCGCGTACGCGCATGAATAGAGAAAGAGGAAGGAAAAGAAAGAGAGACGGAGAAGAGCTCGAGTATGAATAATGCTCGAGATGAGATTGGAATCCCGAGCGACTATAGAAAAGCGGAAACACGCTCTCGATTATTGCGGCGGAATCAAGCGTAGTCACTATACTCGCTCGAGTCTATGTGCGTGGAATTTGCGCGCAGATGCGCGAGCACTATGTGTGCGCGTGTGTATACACGTAAGCCTTGATGCCCGTAAAGTGCGTAATTAAGTGTTTTTGTCGCTCGCGAGCGTAAAGGAATAAAAGAAGAAGAAAAAAAAAAAAAAAAAACGATGAGGATTGGAAGGGGGAAAGAAACGACAACGACTGTGCATGAAAAAAAAAAAAAAAAAAAAAATGTTACGGCATTGAACAATGAGAAATTATGAACGCTGTTCTTTTGTAAAGTTTTTTTTTTTTTTTTTTTTTTTTTTTTTTTTTTTTTTTTTTTTTTTTTTTTTTTTTTTTTATATTAAAAAAGAAAAACACGGAATTATAAACAGTAGTGATCGAAAAATAGTTATGTCATTGTGCAATTTTCTTGTTGTAAAAGATTATTATGTTGTACGCTCGTTACTTGATAAATTAATATTATCGTTTCTAAAAAAAAAGAATTTAAATTTATTTTCAATCGACGCTTTGAAAATTGAATAGTTCACAGATCGAATACGCATATACATCAAATTACGCATCTAACATACCAGTTACGTAAGGTAAATTTAGTAGGGTCGCATAGATCGTCGTTCATCGACAAAAGTCGTACCTCGTCGTATATACCGCGAGGTGCACGTCTTTACGTTCACGCGTATACATGTATACATGCCCGCAAACTCACCGACTACCTGCTGATCGACTCTCGGTTCTCTCGCAACGCGTTAAGCGGATTCTCTTTCTCTCTCTCTCTCTCTCTCTCTCTCTCTCTCTCTCTCTCTCACCGGATCCTCGATCGGATTGGACGCAAAAGGCTTGCGTGCGACGAGATAAGTCTCATAAGTAGGCGGCGCACGATACGGACGATGGCCACAAATCCACGGATAAGCTCCAGGTGCTTCTATCTCTCTCTCTCTTTCTCTCTCTATCTTTCTCTGTATACACGCGATGCTGCTGCCGGTATAGCATTGCGTATAGAAACACACGTACACCTATATACGCGCGAAAGTGTGTATACTGGACGCGCTCTTCTTCTTAAAAATGAAAGAGGGCCTGGGATGGACTATACTATGGGCGAACAAGATGAAAAGAAAGACGAACGGCGCTCGCTGATCGAAACGTCGTCGTTACAAACGAGCCTGGCGAAGATCGGCTCGAGAGAGAGAGAGAGAGAGAGAGCTCAACTTCTCTCGCGGTATATATATTGCTTGTTACGTATTGATTGTCTTCCGGCTTTAGCGACCTTTCTCAATGTCGATTATGTGCCCAGGGTTTGTTACGCGGACAATAAGCCCATCCTCGAGGACTTTCTTCAACGATAATAATTTCTCGGACGCGCTATATGCGCCGCGAGTGAAAAGTGAGTTATGCCTCTCGGGAAGTTATTCTTCTTTTTTTTATTCTTCTTTAGAAAGATTTTTGATGTATCTATGCATGTGGCGCTACGAATGACCGATTGGCTGTTACAGAAGAGTATTAATCTGTCGAGTGAGCGAACAAATGATTTTCGACGTTGTGAAAATAAAATATCGCGGCCTGGCGTCGATGGGAAAATATTTTCTTATTTATTACGAGATGATTTTTTTTTTTTTTTTTTTTTTTTTTTTGTTGTTTAATAACTTTCTAATTAGATGTTGCCGTTCATTACTACGTTGTCCTTAATTTAACTTCTAAAAAAGATTATAAAGTATTTATATACATTTTTTCAGTAAACGTATTAAATCATTATTAAAATATCATTACTAGAAAAAGCTGTAGAATAGCGCGTTCACTTTACCTTGATATCCTTCACTACGTAAAATAACATGTTCAAAGATTTTTTGGTCTGTCAACTACAGAAAGATATTTGTCAAATATTATAAGCAATTTTAATATTAATTAGATTAAAAAGCGACAAAATTTTTCTCGAAAATCTTCTCTTTCTCACAACAACGCGAAATAAGTTAAACTTGAGACGAAGGCCATTATCCTCGTTGCAGTATAAAACATTCCCTTGTTGCAATTGATCCTTTTCTCGAGCTCGCGGCAAAATATTATCCGTGCGAAGGATGACATCGGTCCCGCGAATGAGTGACGTGGATCAATCTCAACCCTCGTATCCTCGCTCTTTACGAAAGACACTCCCCTCGTGTCCCCGTTCTCCCGACTCCGTAAGCTCGACGTTTCATCCCTTCGAACGTGACGCAGAACTCGTCGGGCTTCTTTTCCCATTCGTTCGCTTTTTCACGATTCGTTTCGCGTAAGCGAGAAAGAGAATCACGTCGTAAGATTAAATCGAGCGGTATTAAAGAAGTATTCGTAATTTGTAACGAGATGCGTTTCTCGTTCGCGATATAGCCTTCGTGTGTATAGGTAGACTGATAAGCGAGCGCGCCCGAAAAAATAATTCTCATATCGTTTGCCATTTCAAGATATTCGTCATCATTAGAATCTTCTCTCGGGATCTTTTTTATGAAATCGCGTAATGAATTGTTTCTCTTTTAGATAAGTATTTAGTTTATTTATTGATATTGGTTTGTGCATAAAATTTCTTTTAACGAGTAATGATGAATGCTTTTTCTAAATAATTAAAACAATAGAATTAAATATTATAAATTATAATTATAATATTTTATCAAAGTATTTAAAAAGTTTAAATCCAGCGGACGCCGGCGGAATTTTTTTTTTAACGTCTTGGTTTATTTGCAAACGTCTTCCTAAATGCCACATAAGCACTTTACCGTTTTGAGGGACTATCCTCCCCCCTCCTCTTCCACACATGCACATCTCCCACGCATAAGGACAAAATGAAAAGAGGGTCGGGCGACGGGCGTTTCGCTTCAAGGGCTTGCCCAGATGCGCTCCGAAAAGAAGAGAGTAGCGTCCGGTGAGCGATCCGACGTCGCCATCTCGACAAAGACGGAGAATTCCAGATCCAGAAAAAGTAACGGCAGAGAGCCAAGCCGAAAGACGCCTCGCGTTCCCCGTGTTTTTTCCGTGACCGAGAGACAGAGAGAGAGAGAGAGAGAGAGAGAGATAGTAAGCGAGTGAAAAAGGGGAAGTAAGAGGAATGGGGAGAAAGAAAAGATAGCACAATGATGTCTGGAAAAAAAGGTCCTGCGCCGCTATCGGGACACACGAGAGAGTGAATACAGCACCTCGAACGAATCCAACGAGTTCGTCGTCGTCGAACACAAGTACGCGAGAAACGCGCACACACAGAGACGCCTCGCTATATACGTACGCGAACGAACGATCGCGCAGGGTTCGAGCGCGTTGAGTACGAGGGGAGTCTGTCTCTCTCTCTCTCTCTCTCTCTCTCTCTTTCTCTCTCTATCTTGTGCGCGAGCGCGTATAGAGCGACGCCGTCATTAATATAAGTGTCAATGGTGTCAGTGGACTAATGTCGGCAGTCACTCCGAGTGTACGGGCCGTGCCCGCGCACATTGGAGAGAAAGAAACTTTGCCGCTGTGTGCGCGAAGGAGAGGGGGAGAGAGCTTCCATGGGAGATTCCACCCTCTTTGTTCTTGACTTCGTTGCTGCTGCAACATATTTCGCAAAAGGCAGCCCCCTCTAACTCGCTCTTTTTCTCTCTCTCTCTCTCTCTCTCTCTCTCTCTTTCGCTCTTAAGCTAGAAGCTCTTGGAATTGGTTTTCGAATATACGCAACGGCATGATAGAGAAGCGAAAGAAGGGAATTTTCGATGATTATTACAGGAAATTATGGAGGCTTGTCACGAGGTCGTGATTCCCGATGTCATTTATTCGCTTTGACGGATTCTTCGGTGTTATTGACGCAAAAGTATTATTTTGAAAAGTATTGTTTTAAATAATCTCATACGCATTATTTTCATGAGAAATGTACCACGTAATAATTAACAATCGATTTGCAAAAATTTAATTATTATTAATACAATTTAAATAAAGAAAAATCATCATTAATACTAAAAAAAAAAGTAATTTACAAAAAATGTTAAAAAAAAAAAAAAAAACGCGCTAAAATAAAACTCACGCGTCGAATTATTCAATGCGGTCGAGCGTGTTAAGCTCCCTCAACTACCAGCCCTTGAGAATATTTAAAAAAATAAAGTAATTTTAAACATAATGAAGTATTTTTCCCGGCTATGCAATCACAGCTCGATCTCGGTTATCTTGCGGCACAATTTCGAAAATTGCACACCCCGGCAGAACCGCGTCGCACGCCTTTCCCCTTCGTTATATTTTTTATTTATTTTTTTTTTTTTTCTTGATATTTCCTTTTTTTTTTTTTTTCATCGGTCAAACGAGGAGACGAAGTTGGAAGCCTTCTCCTCGCGCAAGTGCAATTTAACGTTCAATTACAAGCGACGCGAGAGACGACGCGCGGTAGCCGCCGCGGGGCTCGATCGTATACTCCTCTCTCTTTCTCTCTCTCTCTCTCTTTTCTTTTTCATTTTTCGCTCTACTCGGTAAAAAAACGCGTACACGTATATGCATATACATGTACGTTGCGTCGCGCGTATCGACATGCAAACGCGCGGGCGGTGAGAGAGAAAGAAGAGAGAAGGAAGAAAGAGGTGAAGAGAAAGGCATACTCGCGGAGAAGGAGGAGGAATATCTAATAAGAGCCGAGGCAGATCCATCCCGCGGTTCACCCGGGGGCTGTCACCGTGGGCGTCGTGGCGTAGGAAGCTCGAGCGACAAACAGAGAGAGGAGACCAACGGCTGATTTACATAGTAATAATATCGAGGCGCTAGTACTTGTATTCTCCAGGGCTCACCCTCGACGAAACCGATCTTTATTTCATACGCTCGATACTTTTCTTAAGCTCTCTTTTACTCTCTTTATATTTCGGACGCACTTTGAAAGCGAATAAAGAATGTTACCTATGCGAATTTTTAAGCTGCAATATGTCGAATGCTCTTTTACTCGTTTGTAAAGACTGATTTTTTATATTATAAAAAGCTACTGCTGTATTACAACTTATGTATTGCTTTTAAATTTATCATAATATTTCACATAGATTATTTTATAAGTCGAAATACTCACTAAAATAAAATTTTAATCTTTTACTGTAAATAATGTGGCAACTACAATTGTGAAAAAAATAGAGCCTCGCTAAATTATCAAAGATCTCTAAGAATTTTAATAAGTATCCAGTCCGATTTCGAAAATAAAAAAGGAAGAAATAAAAATAAAAATGGAGAAAAAAATTATTGAAAATTACTTTGGCTCGTATATATATATACACATATCGCGGCATTCTCTTTTGACTGTGCGTAAACGACATATCTGTCGCTTCTTTCATTCGCGGTTGGAATTTAAGAGTTATCGACGCTCCCTGGAATCTCGAGAATCCTAAGACTATTAAACTTTTGCGTCGAGAGAAGAGAAACTAATGGAAAAAGTCAAAAGAGGTCGAGAAATAAAAATGAGAATATTAAAAAGATCGTTGACAAGAAAAATTTTAAAAATGCAAAAACAAAAAAAAAATGAAAAGTATTGATTAATAAAAATAAAAATCAAAATGATAAATTATCGTTTTTAGTCTTAAACAATTATTTATAAAAATAAGTAAATAAATCGTTTTGTCAATTCGCAAATAATAAAATTTAAATTCCATATAAATATTATCACGATAAAAAAAAGCTAATTAAAATTAAAAATAATCAATCGTTATTTGAAAAAAAAAATGTATATACATATATAAAAAATAATAATGTCTTCGTTACCAATTAAAATAATGAAATCTCACTCTCAATGCAAAGAGTAAACGGGGCTCTTGATTAGAATGTCAAGAGACCAAGGTCGTTTTATCATCTCGACACCATCGCTCTTCCCGCATAATAATGCCCGGACAAACAATGAAAAGGGTTGCGCCAAGCCACGTCCATTCCGAAGAAAAGAGGGAGGATTGCGTCGGCCGTCCGTTCGAAAAGTATCGTTTTGACGTCTTACTATCCGCCGAAGACGAGCTTTAATTAACGAGATATTCGCTTTTCACCCTACAACGCAGACTCGCGATTCTCAATCAAGGGAAGCATTTGCGTTTCTCTCCTCTCTTTCTCTATCTCTCTCTTTTCCGCTCGCGCACAAAGCGCCGCGTGTCTCGTTCCCCGCGCGTTTTGCGTTTATATTATTCTTACCGTGTACGCATACGCGTTGGCCTTTTACCGTCACTGCTGCAATAACCGTTGCCGTTGCTTCTGCTGCTGCTGCTGCTGCTGCTGCGTCAGTTCTCGTTGTCTACGTGCACTCTTTGTTGCTTCTCTTTGGTGTTTCGTACTGAAATGTTTCCTCTATCTCTCTCTCTCTCTCTCTCTCTCTCTCTCTCCTTTTTCGAGGAGCCTCGTCGCCGTTGCCATTTATAAGACTATTGTGCACTTTCCTGGTAAATCGGACGACCGCTGCGAGTACAAATCTAATTTTAGGAATTATCGCATTTTGATATATGAGCGCTAGAATTTTGCTGAAAATAATACTTTACCTCATTTATAACGTTGTTTTCTTTTCTCAAACGATCAAGTTTATTAAAAATAATGTTTTTTTTTTGTTTTTTCTCAAGTGTCGTAGTTATTGTTTGCTACTTTATCGTAATTTTGTTTTTCTTGCAAAGTACTTATCAACGATTTAAATTCTAAAAGTTGAAGCAAATAATTTAAGAAGTCTTCCACATTTTACACCATTCTTTTTATTCTTTAATTTATAAAAAATGTTGTCATTTTGTCATCGCTCACATCTCTATTCATAATAAGCGCTATTTCATTTACAGTCGATTATACTCAACGAATCATCGTGTAGCTGAGTCCCTCTTCGAAAATAGTCGCTTCGAATAAATCAAAAGAGTATACACACAACTCTCGTCGCGAGAGCGGGCGCGAATAAGATGCGCGTCAGATAAAGCGACATTTTCGCAGTACGGTCTTTTTGTTTACGGTGCCGAGAGCGAGAAGAAAAGAGAAGCTCTCTCGGCTCTTCTTTGGTGATAGAAGATGCCGTACGCTCGCGCAGAACTTAACGCGCAGTAAGAAATAAAAGGGGAAGAGCGAGATAAAGGGAGAGAAAGAAGTAGCAGATACTGCACCATATGTCAAAACCGTATACACGTAGAGGCTCTCTCTCTCTCTTTCTCTCTCTCTCTTTCTCTCTCGCTCTCATCCCTTTGCTCGAGCCGATTTTCTTCGTACACAAGGAGGAGGACGACGGGAACGACGTCGCCGCGCAGACACCGAGACGTCGGCCGAGACGCGCTGCTCCGTCGACTGTATATACACCCGTACACCTTGTGCGTGTATGCGTCCGTTATATTCGCGAACCGCGCCGTGATTAATGGCCTCGGACTCTGAAATCCTGGAAAATAAATAGCGAGGGACCGCGTCAGCGAGAGGAGCGAGGATCCTGTCTACGTGGCAGCTAGACGCCGGTCGCGAGTCGAACCAGTTCCCTCGAGAGTTCGAATGTGTTTTACGTATATATATATATATATATATATATATACGTATACACATAGGTCGAAGTCGAGATGTCTTACGAAAAACCAAAATTTTCTTAGAAATAAGAAGCCATTGGTCAGCTATTATCGCCTGATTCGTTTATTACCATGACTTTGTGGGTGCCGTTGGTGAAATAAAAGATAAGCGAAAACTAAACTATTCGAGTTATTTTTTATTTGTCTCGTGCGTATTCCGCGTACACTCGAGAAGCCGATTTACGTGATCTGCGCAGTTACGAAGGTGATCGACTTAATGATTATAAGCATTTGTTTACAAGTGCCACCGATGATTGAAGCATTTTTAGAATCATAAATCAACAGGTTTTCGTTTATTCTGATTTACAAGTAGAAGAAATCACAAAAGTTTACGCGTAATATAGTCTACTGCTTCTCGCACATAATTCACGCTTATGCATTATTATCTCTAAAGCAATGTAATTCTTTGAAGTATCTCCATTTTTCAAGATAATTATTTAACGTTTCGCGAACCGCAATACCGAAAATAAAAATACGCTTTCAAAGCTTTCAATTTAATCGACCACTGCTTACAACTTACTCTTAGATTCATTATCAACTAACCTCGGAACATCAAAAAAAAAAAAAAAAAAAAAAAAAAACTCGATTGACAAACGACTGGATCAGGCAGTTTTAATAAATAACGATCGATTTGCAAACGATCCATTAAAAGGAAAAAAGTCGCATACGAGACGCGCATATCAAAACGATTTTACTTCGAAAAAGCCTTTCGCGAATAAACTATCTTATTAACCGGGGCTTCGCTCATAATCTCAAATATTTATCCAGAGGCACTTCGAATGAAGTGCTTATGCGCTTACGATCCATCTCTCGCGATCCATTTATCGATGATCGGTGCGAAAGCGCTCGCGCGCAACGCGCGTGAATCTCCCCATTATCGAAGATTGCGCTCTCGATCCGGCAAATTATATTAAAGACCGAGGGTAGCCGCAACAGCGAGAGTATATAGTATGAAGAAAGGAAGAATAAGAATCGCCGCTGCGTGCTCTAATTGTTGCTCGTCGTTTGCATAATTCTCGGGTTCGTGTGTACACGTTTTCTATCTCTCACTCTCTCTCTCTCTCTCTTTCTCTCTCTCAGTCTCTCTTGTGTTCGTTTCCTTCGTTCTCTTTTCGTGTAAACATATATACATTACTTTCATTCTTCCCGGCATTCGCCGTTGTACTTTTACAGCTTGTTTTTGAATTTCATGATTAATCGCTAATTCTTGCTACTGCAATCAGTTGCCATTTAGAGGATTGCGACTAGAACGAGCGCGGAAAGATCAAGATACTTAATATTATACGCGTAACGTTTAGCTTGGTTAAAACTGTCCACGCAGCGCAAATTATTATGACGAATGGTATTTCTGAGTATTGATTTCGCAAGCGATTTCGGCATAATATCAAATTGAGCGTTTAGAAGCAAGTCCCTTTCGAATATAAAAATGTTTTGTTTTATCGTTTATTTTTTTAGTTGTTAATTGTAAAATATAAAATGACATTCTTGCAATAACAGCTACCTTAGATTTGTATGTATGTTAACGCAACGATAACTTATTTGCTTTAGTTTAAAAAAACTTATTTCATTGCACGACAAAACGATTCATTGTTGATTTCAATAAAAGGTCTACATTAAAATATTTCGAAAAAAAGATAATAGTCAATAATAGCAAAAAATAAACGAAAAAGGAGCTTAAAAATAGAGAGAGAAAGAGAGAGTAAGAGAGCAGTCGAAAAAAGAAAATTAAAAAAAGAAAAGAGGAAGGAAGAACAAGAGAAAAAGGGAGAGAAAGAGAGACTAGAACAAGCGAGGCAAATGAAAATACAAAAAAAAAAAAAAAAAAAAAAAAAAAACAAAACAGAGAAAAGGGCGAGCAACTAATATTAATAACGTGGCAAAGTAAAAAATGTTTACTCTGCGCCGTAGCTGATATGAGGTCCGTGAGCATGGCAGCGGTGCCCGGCTTGATTGATCGTCCGTCTCTCCGGCCTCCCTCCCCCTCTCTCTCTCTCTCTCTCTCTCTCTCTCTCTTTCTGTTTTTCTACCTCCCTCTCTCTTCACCCCGAGAAACAGAGAGAAAGAGAACACACAGGGTGTATATATGTGTACGTGCATGTACATGCGTGCCTATGGATATTGCCGCGCGCTGCCGCCTTGTTCCTCCACACGCTGCTGGCATCCCCCATGTTGCGCACGAGTATACTCGCGCCGCTTCTATTTTTCTTTCCCTCTCTTTCTCTCTCTCCCTTTCTTTACGTCTCTTTTACTCTCTCTCTCTTTCTCTTTCTGTTTTGTTGTTCGCCTCTTGTCACGGCGCTGTCGTTCCAAATCAAATCTTGCTCCCCCTTCCTCATACTCGATGTTTGCTACCGAATGAAGAATGCCGCGAGCTATGTTTTCCCGCTTGGAATTTCTTAAAGATACCCCGTCAAAGCGCATCGATCCCTTGCTGTTTCCTATGTATGCACACGTTCGAGAAAAACTACAATGAAACGCGTGTCTTTTCGTACCGACAGACTTTTTACAATTTTCAGATTTCGGCTTTTACGAATATCCCGAGTAACCGAGACACTGTGTAGTTGAAAAATGGCGTCACGTCGATCGGCTTTTATTTTTGAGTCTCTTTTTAAAAATGTCGGGCTGTCTAGGTTATTTTTCAAAATTTCGTATTACAGTTTATCGTCAAATTTACGAAATAATGTAAAAAAAAATTATATTATTATAGTTAATTTATAATATATTATGTTAAAAATATTTATTGTATTTTAGTAATTTGATAATCCCAGGTTTTTATAAGAGAGTCCTCATAAGCCCACGCAAACATTTTTTAATTATTTTTAAATGAACTTTTTAATAATATAAATTTGATTTATTTAGGCTATGCTTAAATTTTACGAATAAATAAAAGGCAACTTTATTATTCGCAATGAAATAATTTGAAGTGTAATATTTATCAATGACTCGCTTTGCTTCGAAATTAATTTTGTTGATATGAAACATAAATAATTAAATATACAAACACGATGCTTTTATCAGCGTATTATAAAAAATTCTAATGTATTGATGAAACTAGTGAACTAACACTTCGATTACCAATCGTGCGATTAATCTTTCAACTCGATAAAACTTTATTTTTTTTTTAATCAACTTTTATTCAATTTTCACGATATAAAAGAAGATATTCATTGACGAATATAAAATATAATATATTACTTTGGTGCTACGTTAATAAATAATTATTTTCCTAAACTTAAAAAAAAAAAAAAAAAAAAAAAAAAAAATTCACACGTTAATCAAAAATATATATTTATGTTTCAGGCATTTCCGTGTTCCTCGATTCTTACACGGCGAGAATGAAAAAGACAAGCGAGCCATTGGGCGACGTATGGAAGATACAAGAAAGAAACGAAAGGGAGTAAAGTCTTAAAAAAAGTTGCGGCTGGCCAACCACGTGGCGTAATCCGGATAAAATTAAAGCCGACGCGTGGGAGTACGAAGATACTAACGAGTAAATACTCAATGTCGCCGTTTACTCTTAAGTTCTATACGTACCCTCTTTCCCCTCTTTCGTTGCTCTTTTCTCTCGCTCGGAGTGCGCCCGAGGAAAAATCTGTCGGATGCGAGGTACACGACAACGGGCTCTCCTTGCCGAAGGCTGATTAATGGCCGAGACGCGAGAGAGTATATAGAGAAGGATAGAGAGAGAGAGAGAGAGAGAGAGAGAGAGAGAGAGAGACAAAGGAGGATAAAAGAAAAAACCATCTCGAGAGCCCGAGGAGAGCGTGGAGAAAAGGAAGACGAGAACACCTACGAGAGGGAGAAAGCATGTGTGCACGCTCGCGCCCAAGAGATAGCCATTGCAGCTGCTTAAAGGAACTGTATTATAACGAATATTTAAACGCCGGCGAGTCTCGTTGGCGCGATTAGTATATTGTCAAGCGCGAGGCGATTTATGAGCCTGTGTCGTGTTTTGAAACCCGCGCACAAGCAAAAGAGAGCGAGAGAGAGAGAGAGAGAGAGAGAGAAAATGAAGGAGTTGGTGTAGTAACCTGCAACGATCGTGTATGCCTATCCTTCGATATATATGTGCATGTACATGTGTGAGACTTTTTTTTTTTAAAAAGAAGAACGTGTATTGATTTGGATGAAAAACCATGTTACGAAAGCTTGTTAAGACACTGAAAAATCTGAGCGAGGAAGTTTTCTGAAATTCTTATATATATATTTTTTATTTTTATTATTTTTTTTTTTTTTTTTTTTTTTTTGTTCGTATACGTAAAAGTTATAACGATAAGATCTTGGCATTCAAAAATTCACGTAAAAATTTAAAACTGATTTATGAAGCTTAACAATGTCTAAGTTCGACGATTAATTTTATTTAATTGGATTTTAAAGATGATTAAAAATATCGTCAATTTTAAATTTTGCTTGTTTACTACATCGTACGATGGCGATCGTACATACGACTTATCTTTGTATACGAAATCTACGCCGTTAATTAAAACGAATTTTTCCTCGGATGCGCATATTTCCGGATCATTCGTCATTATCGAAGTTAAATCATTAATATAATAGTAGATACATTTATAGAATTAAAATTTTAATAGCGTTACAATTATAAAAGTAATCGGGCACAATTTTTCAAAACTATATGCATAAAAATATTAAACGAGAAACTGTTAAACAAAATCATCGCTCGTAAATTTCCTTCCCAATCAACGTGTGCGAAGTGTCGAAAAATTACCGATGCAAAAAAATGTAAATTGCAATAAGACGCGAGTGCGAAACTCATATTAAATAATAAGTCGTATACAAGAAGAAATTTCCATGCTTCTTCGTGCACACATAATCGTAACACACGCACACATACATACACACGCGCGCACACAAGCGTGCTCACACAACACTCGATGCAATAATTCGATCAATATGCAAATAAACGGTAGGCGTGAGTAAAATTCACGAATCGAGGGTAAGGAGTATAAAGCTTCGTTGTACGACGCGTGCAGACGAGCGGAGTACATAAAGCCTCGCGGAGCATTCGGCCGGCTTAAATTACGATATCTCCTTGCGCATCTAACGAGACGCTTGCGTCTCGCGCGAAACCGAACTGCAGGCGCAGATTTATGAGGCGTTTGTTATCGAGAGAAGCCAAAGCCGATGACGACGTCTCCGCGTTTACGGTGTATTTTAAACCGCTCCGCGCGCGCGCGCGTTTATATAAACGCGTATCGAATTGACGGACGCGCGAATTCGAATTTATGCAGCTGCGCGAACAGTCTGTTCGTCGATCATCGCGCCTCGTGCGTTGTTGCCCGTATAATTGCACTATTCACGAGATTCTTCGAGCTTAAACTCGCCCTTTTCTTGTTTAAACCGTCCTATTATCATAACCTCGCGCGCGGCCTTTAATTCGCCGCTTGGTTTACGTAGTTTCCGGCGCGATATATTACGCCCTCGTATGATTTCGTTGAGAAAACACGCGGATGCGCTTTGCGTGAAAAGCATCGAGCGCGTTAATAAAATAATGGCGAGATCGGCTTATCGTTTATCCGAAGCTTTTTACAAGCTGGAGATATTTAATTAAAATGTTGAATTTTTGAATTGCGTTTAATTAATTCGTTTACGTGTTAATAATTGATTTGAACAAAAAACCTTCAGAGTAAAATAATTTTTGGTAGTTTAAATAAAACATTATTTTTTGAACGCGAGTAAAAATTTGTTTTTTCGTATAGATTATTGAAAAAGTTTTTTTTTTTTTTTTATTACTGTATCATCAATCATTGAATAATGTCACTTTTTCACTTATAACAACATAAATAAAATTAGAAACGGAAATCGTGTTTGTATACTTATCAAAATAATACATCGACATGCAGAAATAAATAGAATCGATAAATATTTAACGTACGGCATTGGAACAATTACGCACAATGACTAAAATAATCAAAATTAATACGCAAATTATTTTTTTTTTTTTTTTTTTACCCTTATGTATTTTTTTTTTTTTTTTTTTTTTTCTTTCTTCTCTTTCGATGAAGCGCGCTTAACCGCAATTGTGTGTATTTAATAACGGCGTCATAAAATGACAATGTATTTTACTTAAAGCAGTTAGAAAACACGTGTTTGTTACCTGGTTAAGCTGATCGATATACGCACCGAGATTTATGACGAGTCGTAAATTTCGCGCTATCAAATTGTGATTTTGTAAATCGTGAGCGTCCGACGCCGCCGCCGCCGCCGCCGCCGTCGCCGACACCATCGCGACCGCCGGCGCTACGAGGCACACGTGTAATGTTGAAATCCGTGTGCCGTCGGCACATCGGCTTAGAATTCCCGGGCAATTATTACACCGTGCTTTTTTTTCGTGTTTAAAGGCGCGATTGCTTTGTTTTTATTCGTACTTAGTTAAATTATTTTTTTTTTTTTTTTTTTTTTTTTTTTTTTTTATTCTACAATTATTAATTTATCGTAATAATTTTGTGTGATTATTGTAATAGCGAACAATTTTATTTATTATTTTTTATAAGCTAAGCAATTTAAGAACGTTTGAAAATGTTTCGAGGATAGTTGTAATCTAATATAAAAATTATAAAATATTTTGAATAAATTATTGTTAATATCGTCTCTATTTTCATTATCCCACAAAGATAACAAGCTAATATTTTTATCAAAAAATAATTCTATTACGTTTGTTTGGAAAAATACCAAAGAATGAGTTATAACAACCTTTAATAATTATTGTTTTACTTTCATTTGGTTTAATTCGATGATATATATATTAATGAATCTTCTACATTTCTATGCCTAATAAAGATATCGTGAAAACGAAGATATAGTTTTAGTTTTAAGGATCATCAAGAAATCATCAATCACCATACAAATTACAAAAGTGAACGCTTGTAAACTTAACGAGTTATCCAAGTTCTAAATTGTTTCTTTGATAGTCATGAAAAATAGCTATTGGATTCCAATTTACAATAATATTAATTACAAAGAAACATGTTCATTAAATCTTAAACTTCAAAAAAAAAAAAAGTACTGTAATTGTCCTTCACTTTGTAAACTACAAATGTGACTCGACTTAAGGATCGGAATAAAGCATCTGCATAAAGTAAAATTTCGTTTTCCGTTTCCATCATATGGAGAGAAAAAGAAATGGTTTTTGTAACCGAAGACAAGGACCCTGGAATTTCTCCAATTTCTCGTTCTACTTTCTTCGTCGGATTAGGTAACAGAATACGTAACGAGCCGGCCACTCAAATACACGACGTAGGGAAAATTTGCATGCCCTCGAATATCGGCGGCACACGTGGTATCTATTTGGGAGGTCGAATTTTCTTTCGAAACTAGAGCAATTTATGGCCTTGGGGCGCAACGAGCTGCCGTCGGACCCACAAACTGTTTCCGTTTCTCCGTAGTTTGGACTTAGCTGTCTGGGCATTGTTACAACTTGTACGACGTGTTTAAAACTTTATGGATAGCTAATTTTCTAAGTCAAAGGTTTTACTTTGTTATTTATATACTTTTGTTGGGTTAGAAATTTTTTTTTTTTTTTTTTTTTTTTGATTAATTACTTTCACAATTATAATTGTAATCTTTTGCATTAAAGGATCGAATTTAATTAGAAAAGTTTATTCAATAATTTTTTAATTAAATATGTTGCGCAATATTTTCTTATTAAAAGTAAATATTTTTTTTTTTTTAAACTTAATTAATGCAGTATGAATTACACTAACTTTTACATGATAAAATAATTTTCATGATGGCTTTTTGTAAGTTTTAAAAGTCATAAATTTTCATGTAATATGTATGTAAAACAGAAGACAAAATATCACTTCAAAATTATCTAAATAGTAGAAATATATATTTAAGTGATAAAATTCTAACTAAAAATTTATAGCTTTAGATATGGTACATCTTATTTTATACTTGAAAGTAATATTTTGCATTTATAAATATTTATGTCGGTTTATTTACGTATTGCGCTTAAAAATTCATTGAGCTAATTGCAAAATTTTTGTTTATCTCACAAACGTAAAACATACACAAGCTTTATATTTTTAATTCAATATTGAAATAAGTAATCGATGTTAAATAACATAATAAAGAAACTATGAGATTGTCTCAGTGTACAAAATAACGGGGGACAAGTGTGTAAACAAAACTTACCCGACAATTTTCCAAGAAAACCAGTGACAACGATGATTGTTTCCGTCTACGCTCGTTCAGCTTACTAGCTCAATTTTCTCAGTATCTTACACTGAAATATGTAATTATGACGATTAAAAACAAGTGCTTTTCAAGCACCGTTTGTCCCATAACCTCTCTTTCCTTATCTCGCGCGAGCATCTTTTCTCTCGTAGCCCAAAAAGAAATTGTCTTAAAAAAAAATATTATAACGGGCCTTACCTCGATTAATTTTGTATGAGAAAACAGGAGAAAGAAAAAAAAAAAAAAAAAAAAAGGTTATAAAATTGTTAATCGCGTGTGTCAATAAACGAACGCTCAAACTGTCGAAAAAATCGATGTAATATGTTAAAGGGTTAATTCATGATTCCGCCGCTGTAACACGGCG
Organism: Chalcis sispes; assembly: GCA_949987625.1. Classification (NCBI taxonomy): domain Eukaryota; kingdom Metazoa; phylum Arthropoda; class Insecta; order Hymenoptera; family Chalcididae; genus Chalcis; species Chalcis sispes. The sequence goes on from OX465097.1 coordinate 11,919,475, forward strand.
GCAGCACTTGACCGCGATTTTCGCTCGATACATGGCCGCCGCGCGCTCGTCCGTCTACTCCCTCCCACTCCTCATCGCTCCATCTCTCTCTTTCTCTCTCTCTCTCTATCCTTGCGGAGGCATCAAGAGTGGGGAGTAAGGGGGCGCGCGCAACGCGATGGTCCCGATGAGATATGGGCCAGCCAATGGGAGCGCGCGCTCGGGTCGGAGGGGGCGGTCCCGGCGTCCAAGCTCGGCCAGTCCCCGAGCTCGGACCGCGACGTTGACTGAGCGACTGGGAGGAGCTCGACGCGCTCGGTCTTCCTGCCTACCCTCGCTCGCGCTGCTACGGCAACCATCATATCCTTCTCGCCCCCCCCCCCCTTCCTCTACTCTTCGCTGCAAGGCGCTCTCCCTCTTTCTCGCTCTCTAACTGGGACCGATGCTCGCGATCTCTCTCGCTCGCTCATTGCGCGGCGAGAGACCGGGAAAGAGAGAGGGAGAAGAAGAGAGCCTGATGGCCGACGCGCACCAGGCGCCAGTTTTCAAAAGCAAAGTATGCGAAGAGAGACACGACGAGACGACGGCGTTTCGCGATTTTTCAGATGTTGAAGAGAGAGAGAGAGAAAGCTCGTGTGTACGTGTAGCTCTTGTACGCTTCTGCTGCTGCTGCTGTTGTTGCTGTACGTGTATGCCAATTTAATTGCTTTGTCGTTGCTGTTTTGTTGCTAGCTAGGACATTGTCATGAGACTCGGGTGATGTAAAAGAGTCTAGTGTCTAATGTAAAAAATACATAAAATATTTTTTTATTTTATTTTTTTTTACATAATGACGATTTATTTATCAATTTACTTATGCTTATACAGTAATAAGATATAGCTCTCAGTAATATTGTATTTGAATATTATAAATATAATTCTAAATTTAATTTCTGTCTTTGTTCTTTACGCTTATAATTGTTCGTAAAAAATTATTATCGATTATTTTTACTAACAAAACTATTAGAAAATTTTAATTTTAAAGAAAAATTAGGATCAAGCATTTAATTTACCATAAACAACTCTTGACGAAAAATCTATTGGGTTTTATAAAAAATAATTCTATAATAAAATTTCTATAATTCAAATTACGATAAATTATTCATTTTCTTGACACTTGGTGTATTTACAAATAATAATTAAATAGCGTAATCTATCTGATTGAAGCAGCTAGTATTCAATAACTGTGCCGATTTTATTAACATGTAACACATTTCGACGATGGTAACAATGGTTGACAGTACAATTGAAAAGTTGCATCAGCCGTAGAAATAGACATCAGTTTTAATGTATCTTCTCACCGAATCACTGAATTTTCACACATCAATGTAGCACACTTATCTTTTCACGTGTATGCGTATAGATATAAAAGAAGCGCGCGCACTCGCAACTCCGCTGCATAAATACTCTCTTAACATACATAAGTGCGAGAAATCATGCTTTGTTACATGAATTATTCATATATAGCTCTGGTCTTCGGGTTGGAAAAAAAAAAAAAAAAAAAAAAAAAAAAAATCCCTCGGAAGAAAAGAAAATAAAGAATATGGAAAAATCCAGAGACACAGCGAGAGATAAAACGCAAATCTCTCAATCCCTTAATGCTTGTACGTTTCGATTAAAATATGAAGGACGTCGGAGGAAGAAAGCTTTCATTCCAGAGTAGCATTCGCGGCTTAGATTTACCTGAAACAGATAAAAAAAAAAAGAAATATTTAACATTGTTTGAAAAAAAAAAAAAAAAAATGTCGCCATTAGAGAAATTCCAAAATCCCCATTGAAGTTTTGAAACAATTATTATCATTATTTTTGACCGTTCGCTATACTGTAGCTTTCGCTATACTTTTCAATTCGCCCATAGGCGTATGTATATACATGCATACATAATACGCGGACACAGACACACAGACAAAACATCCCCTCATCAAGGGACTTGAACGTGTACGTACATCGATGGAGAGTTTTTATTATTTAGAGAGCATTTCACGCGTCGGGCCCCCACGAGAGATCGCATCGAGAGAATGAGCAAGACAAAGACGGGACGTGTGGTCCGATTCTTTTCCCGAGGGAGAAAACGAAACGTCGTATAGTCGTATGTCTTTATAATATACGCTCAACGAATCCGACCTAACAAGCTTTTGCATTTAACTTTCTAGACTTTGTGTTTTAGCCCTCGTTTCTCTTATTTTTTTATTTTAACGCAGTGCGCGTGTGCCTTTTTTTTTTTTTTTTTTTTTTTTTTTTGTTTTTTTTAACCGAGCAAACTTCTCGAAATGTCGGTTTTTTTTTTTGTTTGCAAAGCTTTTTAATTAATCGATGCTGTATAATCTTTTTTACGTATGAAATTCCTTTAAAATTATAATTTGCATTATTTTTATATTTACAGCATTATTTTGATGCATAATAAAACTGTATTTTTCAAGTAATCTTTATCACAAAAAAACATTGTCGATAAATATGTTGACTTTATTAATATAAATTTCTAAAACAATGAGTATCTTTTTTAAGTTAATCGAGATTATTTTTCAGTTAGATCTGTCTTCTCTATCCGTCGGAAAGCTTTACGTATATAATTTACTTAAACTGAAATAAAGGATTCAATTTAAAGGATATTTTTTTGTATTTAACTCAATAATGTTTAAAAAAAAAAAACCGTGTAAACTAGTTAAATTTATTTAAAAAATTTAATGAAAGAATTTAAAATTAATTTATGAAATGTAATAAATAATACTATTTTCTTTGATAATCTACCCTTAAGTGTTACTTGATAAAAAAATAAATAAATATTAGGAAACGATAAGTTTAATTTAAAAATATTATTTTAGTAAAATCAATAAACAAAATTATTTAATTTTTATTAACATATTTAGTAGGAAAATATCATTTGTATGAAAAAATATTAAATAAAAATTAAGATAATAATTAGTTTCATAAAATATTTGTAAAACCATATTTCTAAAAATGACGAAAATTCATAGATAAAACCATAATAACACGCGTTTGTTTTAACTGTAAGCACGTTTAATAACTAGTTAGTCATTTATTACTTATTAATTTCAAAACTTCATAATATTCACCTGATGTCGTATTTTTCAAACTCGTCGCTCGACAATACACAATTTTGAAAACTTCCACAATACGCAATAAACATTCAATTAAAATCTATTTACGTTTGAGTCATCGTCTCAACGAAACGTCGAATTACGCGTTGTAGAAAAAAAAAATAAATAAATAATAATAATAATAAGGCCGTCTTGTACTGTAATAACAATCGAAGTATTTTTGATGCTCGTTTAACTTATTTTTGTTAATGTGCATAAATTGTGCTGGTTTAACAAATTTTTTATAAAAAATATATATAATTGTGTTATGTTTTGGGAATCACGATTAAGTCAGAATTTCGAAGAATAAATTTTTTAGTAGTACTAATGAGGTTCTAAATATTGGTTAAAGTAATTATTAAATGTTTAATAATGCGCTTTAATTCCGCGCTTGCAATTAAGAGCCTAGTATTTGCGTTGGATTTCAAAAAAATTTGTAAACGTATTACTGTAAAATATAACTTTCTAACATTGCGTTCTTAATTTTTTTTTTTTTTTTTTTGTTTTTGTTTTATGCGCATAACTTCATTGAGTTATTAAAGGGAAAGAAATAAATTAACAAAAAAAGAATAATTTAAAGAATAATTGAAAGATACAAACGAAAACATTTTTGTATTTTTTTTCTCCGAAGTATATCAACAAATCATTCTTCCAGTTAAAATGTAACATTTCTACCTCTTATAAAACCGAAAAAAAATAAAGAAAGAGCAAGAGAAGCAAAACATGATAAAAAACCGCAAAACGTCATAGAAAAAAGCGACACACGTTGGCGTTATTAGCAGCGGTAACGTTAAAACGATACATAACTCACATCGCCTTCGACGAATACCGACGTGCGTGCGAGGGAGAGAAAATAAAAAAAAAGAGGGTGTCGCATAGAGGTGAGCTAACTTTCTCTCTTTCTCTCTTTCTCTTTCACCGTATAAAATTTGTGACGCCGCGAGGATAGACGCGAACATTGATTGTGAGAGAGACGCCGGCGTCGGTGCTTGCGATATCTCCCTCTCTCTCTCTCTCTCTCTCTCTCTATGTATATACATACATCTGTACGCGAGCGAAAGAGAAAGAGGGAGCAAGGCGAGAGGGAGACGAAAGGGCCGGGTCGTATATAGTGGGGGTAGCGATATTATTGATTTATGTCCCGTGGCACGTTATGTATATCCAGCGAAGCTATCTCTCTCTCTCTCTCTCTCTCTCTCTTTCTCGCTGCTCTCGCTTTTCTCGCGCACACCCTCTCTCGACGTTTCTATACGAGCGAGCCGAATGATCCACCTAAAGTGCATCGCTATCAACGCTTCTTCGGCTGTAGACGTGTATGTATCATTCTGTCTGTGTGCGTTGTGAGCCAGTTTGCCCGTTAAAATAGCTTCTGAAATAACTTGTTTTTGTTCTTAATTTTTGCTGCTTGTTTATCCGGCTTTGCGAAGCTGCTTTTTATTTTACTAAATAACTTCTTTAATATCGAGCGAGAAAATTTAATGTCGAAATTTCATTCGTTTCCTATAATTCTTTTTAATCGATTATTATTTTTTTTTTAAAATACTTTAATAAAAATTTATGTAATCTTACTTATTATTATCGAATGACTTTTTGTTATATTATTATAAAGTAAACAAAAGTAGTTTAAATAAGTAATTATTTATTTTTGATAATATTTTAATACTGTTTCCTTACAAATGCCCATTACGAATAATAAATTGAAAAAATGTAAGATTGATTTATTTCTTAACATAATAAATCATTATTTTCGAAATGCATAAAGCATAAATGTCCCGTAAAATTATCGTAAAAAAAAAAAAAAAAAAAAAAAAAAAAAAAAAAAAAACAATAGCTCTTCATATAACGAAGCAAACGCACACGGAGAGGCTCATAAATCGAGACAAGAGGTCCATGAAAGAGGCCTCATCGACCTCGGTATAATCGAGTTGTGCATACGCGTACGAATCGTGTGTACAAACAGAGAGAGAGAGAGAGAGAAGTGCGTGATCGCGTTCAAATCACAAGTGCTATTCGATTACGTTGCGGTTCGCGCACGAGGTTCAACACAGCCACTATAACTCTCGTTATATCGACGTGCCCTCTTGGAAAGCGACGTTAAGCAATCGAGGAATATCTGGGAGAGAAAGAGAGAGAGTGAGAGAGAAAGAGAAAACGCTGCAACGTCCAGTACGCGCGCTATACGGATACAGAGTCGAGCGCGCAGGAGTTGGAACGACGACGTCGACTGACTACCGTATACCGACTCTCTTTCTCCCTCTCCGTATGTATGTATGCACATATACATATATATGCAGTAGCCTCGGAGCTGCAAATCGAGCAAAGAGAGAGAAAGAGAGAGAGACACATACAGCGGCGTAGGAGCAGTTAACACTCTATTAACGCTAACGACGCTCATGCATAAGCGAACCTCGCGTTCGGCCGTTTCTACGAGAGAAGCGCTTTGTGTGCACTCCTGTACATATATGTGTATGTATATATGTATGAAAGGAGATTTGAGGGATGAGATTTGTTACGAATTGAGTTACCGTCAAACGCGTTGAGATGAACGATTATTATATTTTCGATTATCCTCGCGTTTTCGGTTGACTATTTTTATCGAGGTTTTTGTTTTTGTGCATGATTGAAAATATGATTGGTCTTTCCGTTATTTAATATTTATTTATGAAAAACTTTTTAAAAGAAATATTCAATATAATATAGTATACTTTTTCATTTAATACAGTATAGCTTACTATTATTTTAACATTTTTTCTCCGGATTGAAAAAAAATTATACTTTCTTTGTAAGAAATTGATTGTAATTAAAAAAAAATGTAATACAGCAATTATTGAATAAAATTTTTTTTCTGTAATATGTATTGAAGCACATATTATTAACTTAAAAACAAAAAAAAAATTTATCATTCAAAATTTAATTTCACGGAGAAAACGTAAGAAAATCTAAAGCTCTACTTTTTACGCACGAACAAGACAAAAATTTAAAGACACCAACTCACCAAGATCCTCGAGTATAAAGAGGAAGACGAAGAAGCATCGGTAGCCCCGTAAGCTCGTCTAGTGCCAAAGTTCATCTTCAAGATCCAAGACTCGTCGAGCGTCTGTTAAAGGAGACGAGGAGGACGCGGCAAGGCCGGAAAAGTGATAAAGCGCCCATAAATTCTGTAGGTCGTGTGTAGAGGATATACCGCCTTTCCATCTTCTCTTTCTCTCTTTCTCCTTGCCAGCCAGTATATTCCTCGAGCAAATGTAGAGCAGAGTTTGTCCTTCTTCCTTCCTTTCTCTCTCACTCTCTCTCTCTCTCTTTGTCTCGTTCACGTACCCTCGTGGTCGAATATACGCAAACGTCGTAACCCATCTGCTCCCGGCACACCTGCAACCTACACGTGGATATTGGACAAATTAGCGAGCCGTGTGTGGTTGTATACACTTTTACCTAAGTATTTTAGCTTGGCTCAGTCAGAACGCTGAGTTTCGATGAGCATTTTAATATCATAAATTGAAAAAAAAAAAAAAAAAATGCATGGGAAAAAAAATAATATTAACGCGAAACGGACGATGAAGAAAAAAAAGTCGCGATAATTCAAAAATTTCTCTCGTTTTTCTTAGAATGAAAATCGATCAAGAAAGCCGTGGCGCGTCGTTTAATTAGGAATCACTTCCGCGTCGTGCCAATCTCTCGCGATGATTGTTTCGCGATTATTATTATACTCTCGCGCGTACGTGCGCGCGCGATCAGAGTTCGCGCGATGCAATTAAAATATGATTTATGCGCGTAGCGGCTCGTATAATTTATCTTTCGAGAGAAAGAGAGAGAGAGAGAGAGAGAGAAACAGAGTTATTTCGTAGCCTATATTTAATGTTATTGCAGTTTAATTCGTTATTACTATGTTTTTCTTTTTTTTCTTTTTATTTTTACCTTTCTCTCTCTCTCTCTCTCTCTCTCTCTCTCTTCACAATCAAAATAATATTCAACGCAAGGCGGGAACTCTCTTTCTCTTCGTGACCAAGAGCGCGTAATGATTTATCGGTGAGAAAGTTACGTGAACGCGAAGAGACTTTGGTGAATGATAATTTACGGTTTTTACTTATTTAAAACTCTAATGCGGTATAATTTTCTACGTTTGATATTTATGTTTAATTCATGCATCGACGATTTCACCTTTAAAAATATTCTATTGTGACTTTGTTTATATACAAAAATGGGTGTGTATTTTTTTTTTTAATTATACATACGAAAATGTCTTTTATATTATCATTGTAAGTACATCTATCATTAAATAATGTTGTAATCATGCGTTGAAAAAATGAATGAAATTGATTTTTTAAAAATTGCTTTATCGATACGAATAATTTCCAACGATTTTAAAGCTATACTTTAAACCATCGTTTACAAAAGCAATTTTACTCAATTTTTCATCATGCGATACATAAACATCGAAAAACGAGAGGCAATAAGAAAAGAAAAATAAAAAAAAAAAAAAATAATAAAAAAGGTACTCGACTATTATTATTCTATAATTAATACGTTTAAAAGGAAGCGAGGGTTTCACTTACGTTAGGCTGAAGCGTATCCACACGGAGGGCTCGCCAGGAAGTCGTGAACGGCTCGGTAGCATTGGGTTACCCATAGCGGATGATCTTAAGGATGATCGCTTCATCCTGGAAGCGCGTAGTGTATTAAGGCCTCGGTGTATGCTACCTTTTGAAGGTCGACACCTGTTTCCATATGGGCATATAATATAGCTTGCAAAAGAAGCGAGGCTTCTTCTTCTTCTTCTTCTTCTTCTTCTTCTTCTTCGGGCTCGTCGTCGAATCCCCTTAATAGAGATAATATCGAGAGCGTGTACATAATGAGACGTCGAACGCCTCGGCGTGGGGATTCGATGGATAATCGGACGTTGCTTTCTTCTTCTCTCTCTCTCTCTCTTTCTCTCTTTCACTTTTAACCCGCGTTGTTGTTCTGCATGTTCTCATCAAGCGCACACAAGTCCGTTGCGAAGTCTCGATGCCGATGGCTAACCGACGCTTCAGATTGAAAACGTGTTCGTGTACGTACGTACACTGGGCGTAAGGATATATAGGGAAGCAAAGGATGAGAAGGGAAGGGGGTACAAATAGTTGCATTGACGATGCCACTGATATAATGAGGCTTCGATTTAATGATACATCGGACGAGCTGAATGTATAGAGAAATGATTATGATGATGATAATGATGATGATGATGATGATGATGATGCGTGCGATTTTACGAGAAGTGTAGAGGAAACTGGATTAAGTGTGTGGTGTATTTATTATGTGGATGGAAATGCCGAGATGAAATTGGGTAGAATCGCTCGTTGATAAAGTAAAGAGGAAAATTTCTCAATTTTCTTGGGCGAGGCTTTTTTCACTTGGATTTTTAAACGAACGCACAAGTATGATATTTGGAGGATAGTTGGACTTTTAAATGCAGGATAATATAATGTAACATAATTTTATACTTACTTGCGTTCTATGAAAGCTGTGCCATTTTTCCGATTATCAAAGCGATTCGTTTATATTTGAATAAAATATGTTTTTATAATAATTTCGATTGTTTAATTGAAAATAAAAGAATTTTTGTAAAAAAAATTTGAAATAAAAATTCAACTCTTAATACGAAGCATTAAAAATTAATGATAAATAACATTGAGAAATTTAATATTTTATAGATAAAATAAAAATTTTTCATTTAAAATGAAAGAAAAAAAAAAGCAGCAGTGGATTGCTTAAAGTATCCTTGGTCGGAGTCGAAACCGTAGCAAAACGAATAAGCGAAGCAAACGATGATTCTCGTATCTCCTCCAGTGGTCCAAAATCCAGAAGTTCAATCCAACAAAGCGGTGCATGAAAACTTCATCGAGCGAGGCCACAAGCCGTCAAAATCAGGGAGCAACCGCAGATCGACTTGGAAACAAGACGGAGAAAGCAAGAGAGAGAGAGAGAGAGAGGTAGCATATCTTACGCACCTCAACGATAAGAGTTAACGAGAGAAAGAGTAAGAAAAGGAGTACAATATTATAGGTATATAGAGAGGCAGCAAAAGAAGAAGAAGAAGAAGGGTTCGAGGCACGTTCGGTTGCTGCCGGTGCACGCCGGCGTTATACGAACAGACAGAAAAGCCAATAAATCATCCCGTCACGAGCCATGAGCCAAGGCGGAGCCTCTCGCCTCGTATTAGCCAATAATAATCCTCTCCGAGGTGGAGGCCATCTTGGATTATACAATGGTTCCTTCCGCGAGCGGCGGCGTCGGCAGCAAGCCCCGATACTAACTCGAGCGCGAGCTAAGAGCATCGCGGCTGGACACACGATGGTCCAGAAGCTACCGGCATATCGAACATCCCGGACTAAGATGTATATATGCTCACCAGACGAAAATTCGGATTGCCGGTAATATGCGTGCACGTACTGTTATCGCCTCTCTCTCTCTCTCTCTCTCTCTCTCTCTCTCTCTCTCTTATTCTCTCACTTGCGTTGTTCTCCTTTGTTTCGATGTACTTCATCGATCGACGATCGAACTATGGATGTTTCTCGCGATAAATTAAATAGAACCGTCTGTGATTGGTATATATGTATACGTGTACCACGTACTTTGTGAATAGTTATTTTCGAAATTTTGCAGGATAGAAAATTTAAAGAAAAATTTTAACGAATGATTCGTATGAAATGTAAATAAAAGAAAAGAAAATAAAAGAAAAAAAAAAAAAATAAATAAATCTATCTGAATATGTGTGTATTATTTTTTGTTCAACACGAGCACGTATACTTTTTCATATTCAACCACATTTTATTTCTCGTTCTCAAACACAGTTATTATAATTAATATCATTATTATTAATATGGACAGACTCTTATATATAATACAATATGGTTTAGACTCGTCGACGCAATAGCAGGTAATACTATATTTATCATTATAGCCATCGCCGGCGCCCATAATACATAAATCATATCGTTCGTCGTGTATCTTTACGTGTATTGCGCGTTTTATATGTACGTGTATACGTGTGTTTGGGGGGGCATCTTTTTTGCGTATTCAAGTGTGTATATGCGAATGTTTCTCTCAATTTTTTCTCTCTTTCTTTTCTTTTATATTTCGTTTACACTTGTAAACATGTAAGTCAGTGTGTGTGTGTATGTTTGTATCTCTTTATATATATATACGTGTACGTAATAGCATCACGCGAGTTTGACCGTCTTTGTCCTCTCAATTACACAATCGTCGTACGTCTTCGTCGTCGTATTTACTTATTTTCACTTATTCATTTTATTTCATTAATTTTTCTTTTTTTTTTCTTTTTGTACGTGTGTACACTTAGTTTACATGCTGCTTGGACACTACAAAATAATTACGTTTTTTTTCTTTTTCGTTAATGCGTAATAATAATAATAATAATAATAATAATAATAATAATAATAATAATAATAATAATAATAATAATAGTAGTAATAATAGTAATAATAACAATAATAATAATAATAATAATAATAATAATGGTAATAGTAATAATAATAGTAATAATAGTAATAATAATAATAGTAATATTAATAATAATAATAATAATAATAATAATAATCGTATTTATACTTTATAATATATACCTTTTTCGTATCTGCAATATTTATACATATAGTACTTTTATTAATTTTTGTTTTATTTATACCTCTTCATCATTTTTTGTTTTTGAGCCTGGTTTTTTTTTTTTTTTTTTATTTTTTTTTTTTTTATTTTTTTTTTTATTTTTTATTATTTCGGTAAATCAATAGCAGCTGAATTTTTCGCTCTTATTATTTTTCCTTTTATTCTCTCGTACTCGTTTATCAAATAAACCTTTGTTTTTAAATTTATTGAGTTTCTTTTGCTTCCTTTAGTATTTTTTTTTTTTTTTTTTTTTTTTTTTTCATTCCCGGTACGTAGCAAAATGTGTAAATATATACACTCGTTACAGAAGGCAAAAAGTGCAGAAGCTTGTCGTTAACACTCGTATCTCGAGCTTACCGAGGAGTCCACTACAGTTTTTGCTTCGAATCTAATACGCTTTGAATTTTTCAACTTTTTCTTTTTCTTTCGATTCTCGTTACTGTTTCGAATTCATGTACGAAAAGCATTTCTACAATCGCGTCATTTATCCGGTGTTTTGCATCATTTTTTATTTTTTCATTTACTTATTTATTATATATATATATATATATATATATATATATATTTTTTTTTTTTCATTAAAGAGCCGAGGGCTTCCAAAAAAGAAAAACAAAATAACGTATACGGTTTTGCAAAAATATCGAAGGTACTCACTTTCTTTTAGGTTTGCGAATTAAAATGCGTTCAACTGACCAAGACTAATGATTTTTAATTAAGAATCGTTTTATTTTAAATGGGTTAAAAATACGTCGAGCTGTCTTTGCACCAAAAAAAAAAAAAAAAAAAAATCAATAAAACAATTCTAATTATCGTAAAAGTATGAAACCATTCACTAGTAAAATGTAATCGATTTGCATAAATATCAAATATTTCAGTTAGACTTATATTGTACAATATATTTCAATATATGTTTTTTTTTTTTTTTTTTGTTTGCAATATCATCCGAATATTTGAAACAAAAAAAAAAAAAAAAAAAAAAAAAAAAAAAAGAAAAGAAAATAGTACGATCGCGGAAGCAAGGGAGGAGGTTCGGTCGATGATGGCACATAAACGTAGCGGTCTCTCGCAATATTGTCATTTTTTACAAACTACAACTTTCGAGCCGCGACGACATTGCACTCACACACACACACACACACACACACACACATACACACATAATGCGAGCTACGTACACCGTTTTATAAATACATCGTATCGTCTCGTTATCTTTATATATTTTTTTTTAACGTCATCCTTAAAGCTGCGAGGAAGGAAATATCGTATATCGATCGTTTACAAATATACTTGTCGTAATAAATATTACCATTTTAATTTTTTAATCGTTAATAAACTCTGTACCGCACGTTACACGTCGTTTCCTCTTTATCTTTCATTTATTTTCGCGTTATAATCGTTTGTAAATCTATTTAAACAGGTACCTACTTTACCTACGCGGTATCGTATACAGAGGTTCGCGAGGAGGAGGCAGAATGAAAGGTGTACCAGAGGAGAAGAAGAAGGAAGGGTTAAGAGGGATAAAGGGGTATAGGGGGTGAGGGGGGGGGAGGGAAGGATAGCGAACGACGGGACGTTAACGTTCGCCGCGTCGCGCTCGGGCTGCCCCGCCGATAATCGTTCGCACGTAGCGCCGAGGATGCGCGCCGAGGCAACCGGTTATTATTCTTATTCTTCGTTTTAAGCCGTCTTTACCGTAGCACGTGTTAGTATCCCCGCGCGTTTATCGGATACTCGCACGTACGATCAGGTGAAACTTACTTATGCGCCGCACCTGTTTACTCAGTGAGACCTTCGATATTTATTTGTTTATTTATTTATTTATCAATGGAAATTTGGTTTTATTTCAATATATATATATATATATATATATATATATATATATATATATATATATATATGATATACATATTCTTATTTTAATTAAACTTTCGTTACCGGATTATTTTTAATTATTTATTTTATTTTCGGTTATACAAGTTTGCGCGAATTTTTTTTTTATTTTTTTATTTTTTTATTTTTTTTTTTTTTTTCAGGCTTATCAGTCTTCGTACTGTGGAAATCCATCGATGAGATCACGTTACGTTCGTCGAGATTATTGATCGCTTAATATTTTTCTCTTACTCGTAATTATTTTCCTTTTTACATTTTGGAAATTTACAGCGGTAAATGTTTTAAAGCGGAATTTGAAAAAAACTGAACCGTTAACGAACGATAACCCGAAAGATGCTCGCGACTGCGTAATCAACGTGATCACACCGAGGTCTCGAAATGAATGTTCAGGGATCCTTTTAGGTGATAGAATAATTTATTTTTTTTTTTTTTTTTTTTTTTTCTCTTCTTATTATATTTTCGTATACAGGGAAGATAAATGTACGAATCTTTATCAGATGATTGGGGGAAATTACCGAGCCATAAACTACACGCGACTACATAAATGACGCCTGTCGCTAGGACAGGGGGCCAGGAACTCTTCAGAGTTTGCGCGAGCGAGGACGAGGCTCGTGTCTTTTTATTTTGAGACTTTTTTTTTCAAATATATTTGCGCGCGTACTCGTTGTGAAGTTCAAATAAAAAGAAACTCTTTGTTTGATTTTTTTTTTTTTCGATAAGGTATAAAATTCCGCGATTCAATTATTTATTTATTTACTTATTCATTTTTTCAATTATTTATTTATTTTCTTTTGTCTTAAATAGTTTATATATAGATTAGAAAAAAATGTGAGAGAGAAAAAGAAAGAAATTGAAAGTGTGTGTTGTTGGGGGGTAAATATGCCTGCACGCATTAGATTTTTACAGAACATTAATTCTTATTATTTTCATCTTTTTTTTTTTTTTTTTTTTTTCTTTGCATTGTGAAAAATATTTATTAGACATTTCGGTGAAAACAAATAGTGTCCCCTTTCACGTATATATAACACATAATAATATGGTATCAATAAATACTACGCAACTAAATAATATCATTATACGGACCATTATATATGCATCTGTATATAAGACTTTTCGTTTGGCTTTTGCGGGCAATTCGGTATAATTATATAGCGTTACAGTATTTACATCTCCGCAAACTCCACGATCTCATCGTTTCTCCATTCACTTTTTCTCATCCGCTTAACATATAATCGCTCTTTCTCTCTTTTACGTTACAGTTTTTCTTTTTCTCATCTTTCGCTTTTTTTTTTTTTTTCTTTTTACTTTTTTTTTAATCTTTTATTTATTTATTTTATTTTTCCTGTTAATCTCGACTGCAAAGAAGATCGTGCCTTGGCGCAATTAGGTTTAATATAATATCTCGTACGAAGCACGATTTTCTTTGTCCAATTTTATTTTATCTTTTTTTTTACGCACGAGCTGAAGGACATCAATATACAACATCAATGAAAATCGTACGCAATTTGTTTGTTTCTTTTTTTTTTTTTTTTTTTTTTTCGCGAGTCGAAAACTATATTCATATGTATACATAATTTTTCATTTTTCATTTTTCATTTTTTTTTTTTTTTTTTTTTTTTTTTTTATATTGGAAATTGTTAGAACGTTTTTACTCGAAAAAAAAAAAAAAAAAATTTATTTTACTTGAATATTTGATCTACGTCACCGTCGCCCCCGCCCGCTGAAACCGACTTTATAACAACGCCATGTTTCTTCTTAAATTCTAATTTGCTTAATCTTCAAAAATTTGTATAGACTTTTTTTTTTTTTTGAAGACGTTACAACTTATTTTTTGATTAAAGGGGCTAGCTTACAGTGACACGTTTCATTTTTTTTTTTTATTTTTAATTTTTCATCATTATGCATCTTTTTCGCGCTTTCTCTTATACTGATTCAATTATTTCTTTAACTTTTTTTTTTTATTATTTTAATAATTTTACGGACTTCACATACACATCCACGATGCTTCCTCTATTTTTTACGTATATCGTCATATTCATCAATTTTTTAATCCTTTTTTTTTTTTTTTTATTTTTCTTTATACGCGGATAGATACGAATAGAGATAAAATATATAATTTGCATTTATACCCCTATCTATATTAGTTAAGCCTACACATATCTCTTTTCACCGCGTTCACATATTTATCTAATGTAAGTATAGTTTATTAAAGATCCATTAGATACAAAATTTTTTTTCATCGATTTCATCGCATTTGTTTCAATTCTTCCTCGAGACTTTTTTTTTTTGTTCTTATGAATTTTTTTTTTCCACGTCGTTTCTTTTTTCTTTTATTATTCATCATATTCTCGACAGGTTAAGCTTTTGAATTTCTTTCGTTATTTTCTTTTTTTTTATTTTTTTTAATTTTTTTTTCACGCACATGGATTGTGCATGTGTATGTGTGCGTGTGTGTAACCGGCGAAAGCAGTTTATAACGGGCTGCTCGTCGATGTATGCTTTAATGGTCAATTCACGATTGCATCGATTTTACAGTGACGTCGAGAAAACAGGATAATTGCACGTTTTATAAAATATAAAATGCAGAGCGAAGGATCGATTTTTAAATTCCGTGCGGTGCGCGCCTCGCTCCTCCGTCAATTTTCGAAAATTATAACTTTATAAAAAATGTACGTTATACCTTTAAGGTACGGCTTTCCGTTCAAATTTTGTGTCAAACTTATAATTTGTTAAAATAAAACAATTACCGATAAAACTACCGGGCCGTGTATAAACACAAGATCGTATAATTATTTGCCGTTTATTTCTTGAAAATTTTGACATTATCGTTTTCCTCGTGCGCAAGAAATTCATTTATTAAAACAATAACAATAACAATAACAATAACAATAACAATAACAATAATAATAATCATAATTTACGAACAAAATATTTTCATTAAAATTAAAAAAAAGTCAAGCAAATGAAAATGAACAAATAGTTACAGAGCGCTGTGTAGCCTAAGGTGTTTAAAGGTATGTAGCTTATATATACGAATATACAGGTGCACGTGTGGGGTATACACGTATACAACGTGCAAAGAGAACGAAATTTAAGCTTTCCACCGTTATACGTATATATATATATATATATATATATATATATAGACATATAGCGCATTACGACGATGAAGTGTTGCAACAATAGTAAACACCGCGCGAGGAGGCAATAAATCTCTCGGCTTTGTCTCGCGCAGCCGCGCCCCGCCCGTTACTTCGATGCCGTTATTAACTGACCCATATAGATTGGCCGTCTGATTAATGCACAAT
Source organism: Chalcis sispes (assembly GCA_949987625.1). Taxonomy (NCBI): domain Eukaryota; kingdom Metazoa; phylum Arthropoda; class Insecta; order Hymenoptera; family Chalcididae; genus Chalcis; species Chalcis sispes. Next base: position 11,935,451 of record OX465097.1, read on the forward strand.
TAGCGCTCGTGACGAATGTCGACGAGTACGGAGACTTGCACTATTGCACCCTATCCTCTTTTTCTATATTGAATTCGTTGAATTTCGAACTAATCGAGCGAATGAGCGTTGCTTGTTCGTTTAACTTTGATATGTACGACGTTGATGCGTTTAAATATTAAGAGGAAATTGGTTCGACGTTAAAATTAACGCTTTATTCTCATACACGACGATTTTACTAACAAAAAAAAGAAAAAAAAAGAAAAAAAATAAATAAATAAATAAATAAATGCGGATGAAAGTTTAAATTGATCGTAAAGTTCGAGTGCGTAAAAACGAATAAATCAATTATTTTTAATAAATAATTTGAATATTTACAATCGATTTAGTTGGTTAAAATGAAAAAAATATTCTGCAAATACAATCGTTAAAAAAAAAAAGATTTTCCAACACACATTAAATCTACATGACATCTTCCTCAAAACCACGAATAAGCGATTCGTTAAAACAGAGAGAAAAAAAAAAAAAAAAAAAAAAAAAAAAAAAAAGTAAAATAAAAGTGGAGATGGCAAAAAAAGGGGGGTATCGAAAAAAGCACGTTGAAAAGAGTCGTGAACGCAAGCTGTCGATATCGCGTTCGAATCGTCGAAATGCAAATACGAAATAAGAGCGAGTGCGCGCACACCCACACACATACACACGCACGCGCGCGCGCGCGCGCGGGAAGAGTTAA
>OX465097.1:11941162-12053662 GCA_949987625.1 Chalcis sispes
AACTCTCCAGCACGCGTTCTATCCTCTTCTTTTCGTCATTATCTTTCTATCTTTCCCTTTCTTTCCAATATCTCGCGTACGTCCGCATCGCGCAGAAAAAAAGTCATGGGTCTCCAAAAAAAAAAAAAATAAAAAATAAAAAAACTAATAAAATTCTATCTCGCTAGGTTAACTCTCCGTGTCCGTCTTCCTCGACATCTTCATTCATTATTTGGTACGAGCAGCTTGTTTTATAACACGACAAGATAAGCGTCATTGCGGTTCTGTGTATGTGTATTTCGGAGTAGGAGTAGGGCAGAGGGTGGACAAGGGACGATCTTTTTTCGAGGATGTAAAGGATAGGATTGATTTTCACGGGAGGAAAGTTGGGAAGTGGATGGATGGGTAATATCTCTTCGTCTTATGTCTTTTTCATATACATATTTGGGAGGTCAGTTTGGGGAAGGAGGTAGTGGCGGAAAGGAGGCACCTGCCGCTTTGTTTAGCGATACCTCATTATCTAACTCTCTCTCTATCTCTCTCTCTCTCTCTCTCTTTTACTCGTTTACTCGTTTACTCTCTTTTACAGCGTTGCTTATATCTCCTCGCGGTGCCGTCATCGTCGTGGTCCACCTCGTCGCTGTCTCAACCCTGGGGCGAGGTCTGGGGCGAGATGTCGGTGTCGCCGTCGCCCGATGTCGGCTCACCCTTCGTTTTCGTCTCCTTCTTCCACTTCATGCGCCGATTTTGAAACCAGATCTTGATCTGGCGCTCGGTTAAGCAGAGCGCGTGCGCGATCTCGATCCTGCGTCGCCTGGTTAGGTAGCGATTGAAGTGGAACTCTTTCTCCAATTCGAGGGTCTGGTATCGCGTATACGTCTGCCGGCCTCGCTTCCTCTCTGCAACAGAAGAGCGAAAATATCGAGCGGTTAGTTTCGAGTTTATCGGATTTTTTTTTTACTTGCCACTCGTCGTCGTCGTCGTCGTCGTCGTCGTCGTCCTGGCTTTTTTTTTTTCTTCTTTCTCTCGTAACGGTTATTATACGGGAGATAAATCGCTGGGTTAGTTGAAAAGATATATCGGGCTTATCGAGAAAAAAGAAAAAAGATAGTTTTTTTTCTTTTTCAAGTTTAGTTTGTAAAGGAGGAAGTAATGAAACTCTTGTGGTTTCAAAATATTTCTTTAAAAAAAGAAAAAAGGAAGCAAAAAAGGAAAACATTCTTAATCGTACTTTCTAACGTTTTTGTGCTATCTGTAACGATCAATGATACAATGATATTGGATTATTGAACATAAATCCACTTAAAAATTTATGAAAACTATCAAATAAAATAAATCACTATCAAACTACTTAACAACAAAAAAATATTATGATTACTTGAAATAATTAAAGAACCATTTAAGTAATGAGTAAATTAATTATTTTGATATAAAATTCAAATCAATTATTGAAAATTGTATCTCTTTATTAAACAAGATTATCTTACAAGTATCTTTAATCGTTATACTCGACTGAAATATTTACAAAAATGGTAAATAAATTGATGGTTAAATTGGTCGCTAACTATAATCTTTCGCGCAAAGATTTACGACGCGAACCATAAAAATAAATTAGATACAATGCAATCGTAATACTTTTTGTTTTAATAAGACGTGTATTAATTTTTCAAACTCAATTATATATACCGTTAAAATTATGACGAGAGTGTAAATTGGCAATAATAGTAATACGAGACCGCCAAGTAATTAATCAATCAATAAATTAAGCAAACAAAGTTTGCTCGGTTTGCAAGTGGTTTCAATCGTAAATTCACGAATGACAATTATTCTTAATAATTAAATTATATGTCTACATTAATTATCGTAAAGACTAAGAAATAAAGAACTGGATTAAATAGACGGCTGTTCGGTTCGTTTTATTTATACGCATACATAAGCTTGAGAAGCCATTCAAAATTATATTTTCCAATAGATCAGTACTTAAATAAGATAATAAAATTTGTCAGGATTATACCGTGAAAAATTTTTCTCGAATTCTTATCTTCTTTGCGGAACAAGACAAAAAAAAAAGCGTTTCATTCGAATAACAATGACGATTATAAAATACGTTTTCGTGTTATAGATCGTTTGCGATGTTATGAAAATTAGAAAAAAAAAAACTGAAAGCCAGGAGAAGAAACTTTTTATCTTTGATTCTCAGAGAAACCAAGACGATGAAGATCGTGGGATTTCAAAAAGCATTTTGGATGACAAGCGCGACAACGGCTCCAGGTAAAAGAGAGTATCTCGGTCTCTCTCCTCTATATCGCTCTACCGATTATTTACCGTCGTTTACCGTCATTCGACCCACAAGAACTTTATATATCATAGCGTCGTTGCAGAGAGCCGAAAAACTTCTCGTATAAAACGTAAACGCGTCTCTCTTTCTCTCTCGCCGCGATGAGACTCGCCGGTTTGCTTCCTCCCGAGATATCCCATTAATAATGCGCTCTCCTTCGAATTTTACATATATATATGCATATAGAACAACGAATGTTCTGAGAAAAAAGTTTAAGAACCGAGTTCTCGTTTGTGCTTATCGTTTCTTTTTTTCACTTTTTTTTCTCGTATCTATCTTGGTCTTTCACTTTGCCTTCTCCAAATTCTTCTTTTCTCTTTCTCTGTCTTTTTGTCTGTTTCTCTCTCTCTCTGTCTCTTTCTCTCTCTAATGTGCCGGTTGAGATTTAGGAGATGTTACAGTTTTTGGTTTTTATTTCTTTATCGAGAAATATTTTCATTTGAATATAAATTTTACTAAGACGAGAAAAAAAAAGGTTTGTTGTTGTATATTGTTTAATAATTTATTTGAAACGTTTACTTTTCGATTTCTAAATTGTGTATTAATTATAAATAACTATCCAATATATTGAATTACAATTTGTTAAAAATCATACACTCGATATAAATCACGCAATTAACCGTTAATAAATGTGCAATTCCGTTGATTTTATACACGTTTAAATTTATAAAGTGACAAGTAAATTTTTATTTTTACAAAAATACGCGCCTTTTTCTTACGACGGCAATTTATCATTGCAAAATCAACTCTTGTGTGTATATGTGTGCATGCAAAGGCGCGCGTGTGCACATAAGCAAAAAGGCTTGCCAACCGCTTTCGTCATCATTCGCAAGCACAGAAAAGATCGAGAGAGAGAGAGAGAGAGACAGAGAGAGAGAGAGAGAGCGGTTTGGAAACGAAGAAAAATAAAATGAATAAAAAAAAAAAAAAATAATAAACGAAGAGAACCAACGACCGAAGAGAAATAAAATAAAATTCTCCATATTCCCTCTCCTTTCTCTCCGATACTTATATGTACATAAATGCATATTTGCATAGAGGAGAGCTCACGGCGTCGAAAAAATTTTTATTCACCGGTAGAGTCCTCGCGGTTTACGTGCGTACATAATCCTTATCGCCGAGAGACTGAATAAAGCAATTTTTCGGAGGTTTAGTCGGATAATGCGACGTGGACGTATGGGTTTACCGTATATGATGTATATCTTACCGGTATCCCCTACGCGATCGGTCCGCATTCTCTTTCCTTCTTCCTCTCCTTTTTCCTATCGTTTCGATCCGCGTACAACCGAGCCGGCTAGCTTCGAATCGGAATATTAATTGCGTTGGGTGTATAAGAGGCAAGAGGGGAAAGATACTTTAATCTCGCGCCGTTGCTGTGTACAGCCATAAAGAGAGAAGGAGAAAAGAGAGAAGGGGGAGGTAGAAAATAAAAAAAAAAAAAAAACAAAAAAACAAAAAAAAAACAAAAAAAACCAACGGAGAGCCCGGAAAAAATATATATAAGCGAAGTAGTCCGCGCGCGAGTAAGACGAGTTTTTAAAATGTTAATTTTGCGAGTTTCGTTTTGCGATTGCGAAAGTATATAGCAGCAGCCGGCTGTTGCCGTCGTTGCTCCCGCTGCTGCTGCTGCTGCTGCTGGTACATTCGAGATAATCGTTCGCCGTCCGCACAGTTGCGCTTTTATATGATACGCACTTGTTTAATGTAGGCAATATATTATTTGACCGTGATAAATGAGGCTAATTCATTAATAATAATTAATATATATATATATATATATATATATATATATATATATATATATATATATATATATAGATACAAGTGTATAGTTCTAAAAAGAAAAACTTTTAATCTTACACCATCAGTTTTACCCCCAATTATAAGGATTATTAAAAATAGTTTGTCGAACGTGGAATATCAATGAGCTTGTAAATTTTTTTTTTCGTTCGATGTCTACTGTCAATATAATTTTTTTCGATAATGTATATTTTTTTTTTTTTTATCATTTCATTATGATTGATTAATATTTAATATTTCAATATATAATAAATGATCGATTGATTCCCGAGCGTTTTCTGCAAAATAATTTATTAGTTTCTACTTCATGTTTGAAAACATTATGCATATGCAAACGAAAAACGAATCTACGATAGAATATACCAATCTGTATTTTATGTAGAAAACTACATCAAGTAATTACCGCTCCGCGAAATAACGTAATTACTTCGGAGAAAGTAAGAAAAGGAAAAAAAAGCAAAAATAAAAAAAATAAAATCCAGAAATTTAAGAAGAAACTTAAAAGCATAACGTATATTTGTGTTCGAACTCGTGGAGTTTGCGAGAGAACCGAGAGTATAATCTCAAAAGGGTTAGGTTGAACGCATCTTACTCGACTCGCCATGGAGTTTCAAAGAGTGGGATGAGCGCGAGAGAGCGAGAAAGAAAGGAGCCGGGAAGAAAAAAAGTAAGGGCAAGAAAAATAAGACGAAGAAGAAGAAAACTCCTCGGTGAGCATTCGAGGCAAACGCCGCCCGTCGCGCTGTCGGCCGATGAAGACGGATGGCGGTTCCCTTTCTCTCTCTCTCTCTCTCTCTCTCTCGCTCTCTCCGTGAGAGTAAGATGAAGAGAATTCTTCGGGGTTTCGGAATCTCCTTCTCTCGCGCGCACGCTCTCTCGCTCTCTCTCTCTCACTCTTTCTCGGTCTTTTCTCCCGACAACGGCGGCAAAAAAATAAAAGGAAAAAAAGAAAGGGCGAGAGCGCGCGCGTTAGCGGGAGAAAGGAGGAAGAAGGAGGGAAAAGGAAGATAGCGCCCGACTGGGAACATATACGCATGAGTCGTCCCTCGGGCTGCTTTCTTTCTCTCTCTCTCTCTCTCTTTCTTTCTCCCCCTTCGCTTTCGTACTCTCCAGTTCTCTCTCTCTCTCTCTCTCTCTCTCACTCTTACTCAAATTAACAACATACCAACTTCTAGGCTCGCGGCGCGCTCACATGAGCACCGGGAGCAGCACACCGGCAGCTTCTCTTTCTCAACTCTCTAACAATCTCTAGGTTTCTTCGCTCCAAGGCCGGAGCGACAAAAAATACCGAGAAATGTGAGAGCTAAATCTCCCTTCCTTTCATTTTCTCTCTCTCTCTCTCTCTCTCTCTCTCTCTCTCTCTCATATCCCTCTTTAGAAGCCACGTTCCCTTTCCTTATTTCACTTCTCGGCATAGGAAGAGGAAATTTAATAACTTTGAATAACGCCCTTATTATGGGGGCTCTAATTGGCATTTTGAACGCAGAGATTGCCTCTTCTTTTGCTTTATACCATAAGGATGAAGAATATAAAAAAAAAAAAAAAAAAAAAATAATATGGGTTGAATATTAAACTTTTAAAAAAGGTACACGATAAATATAAATTTTACACAAATTCAATTTTAATCGTGTAACATTGCACGCTTACGTTTGCGTATTGAGTACAAAACTAATAGAATCAATTGATTAAGAAGAACTATTAAATAATAAATTTTAAGCTTTATAGACATGTGTACAAATCACTCGAAATATCGATCAAGCTTAATTATTGTATCGATAAAAACTAGAAAAGTATCGACAACGTAAACAGAACGAGATAACTGCTCGAGCTCGTGAAAGTGCGCAATGCAATGTAATAATTGCATTCATCGCTCTTAATCAAGATGAAATTAAAACGCTTGTCGAAGGAAGATTGCACGAGAAGTGCGAGAGGCTCTATAAGAATGTTAAACGTGTGATGTTTTGGAAGATAAGTAGTGCAAGCGAAAAGAGAAAAGGGTGTAAGGAATATATAAAGGTTAAAAAAAAAAAAAAAAAAAGAAAACGTGAAGCGAGGTTGAAGGAAAATAGGCGAAGAAAAAAAAAACAAATTGGGCGATCGGATACAGCTCTGCGAGAGAAACTCGTTGAAATGGTAATCCTTTGCGAAACTAATTTATTACCGAGGTATGCATCATGAAATTATTGCATTGCAAAATACAACAACTATACTTTTTAGTTATGTGTGACTACAACTGTTTTTAATGACGTTACATCTATTAATATTTAATTATTGAAATTCTTAATCAATAGATAAAATGCAAATTTAATATCAATGCGACTTCATTTTCATTATCATTAAAAATTATATGAAAAAAAAACTCTATCGATACAGAAAATTTAAAAGTGTTAAACGTCAATTTTGCCATTCAAAAATGAAAATAAAATTCAATCCGCGCGAGCGTACGCACCATAGACGCAAATCCAATTACTTCTCTTGAAATCGCGGAAAACTAGTCTTGCTACCAACATTTTGAGAGCAAGAGGAAGAGAGAGAGAGAGAGAGAGAGAGAGAGAGAGAGCGCAAAGCATTAAAGAGAAGTACTCGAAAGGTTACGCTGCTCATAAATCGTTCTCTTCGAGTATCGCGAGATCAAGTCTCAAAGCGAAATTGAAGTAGTAGTAGTAGTAGTAGTGCCACTGTGGCAAGTCGCAAAATCCAAGACGTCGCGACGTAGACGACGACGACGACAACGACGATGCAGACGACGTTGACGCCTCGTGCCCCCGGCATCGGCGAATGGATCGGACCGCGCGTTATTATTATTACCGAGCTTAATTAAAGAGATTGCAGGAACGTGAGAGATATCAAGATTTTTTCTTTTCTTTATTTTCCTTTTTTTCTTATTCATTCACGTGGAATTTCAACTTTTCTAGTTTCACCTGTATGCGTAATAACTGGTGAGTAACGTTTTTTGAAAGTTTTGATATCGATAATACGACGTTTGAGTTGAAAATTTAAATAAATATTAAAAATTTGAATTCTTTGACGTGTAATCATTTACTTATTTTATTTCTAAGGAAAACGTAGAAAGCAAAAGCTGCAATTAACCATAAATTATTTGCATTCGCGTAAGAAGAATAAACGAATAATTCTTACAAGATCGTCGTTCAATATAGATTAACAACGTGTTTGCGCGCTCGAAGTGTTGTTATCTTAATGAGCCATCGAAGCGTGCGCGCACTTGAGAAAGCACATGTATATATGTATACAAAAGAGCGCCGAGTCAAGTGCAGAAACAATTTTTCTCTTTCGTGAAAAAATAAACGAACGGAGACGTGCCAAGTGCCACGACGATGACGCATTTTATTCTATAGAGAGAGAAAGAGAATCTCGTTAACAATTGTAGTGCGAAGCAAGTGGTTAAAGTAACGAGAAAAAAAGCGGCGTTTCGCCGGTAGACAAGAAAAAAAAAAAAGATATTAAGATTTGATTTAAACTTAGAGTACGGTGCTATAGGCCACCGGAGTAGAATTTTAAAAGGGGTAGGAACTGAGATTCCATTCATTCCGGAACAGCTTTGTGTCGACAGTGTACTAATTTAAAATCGTGCACAGATGAAAATAAAAGAAAATAACAAACGAGCAAGCTAGTTGTGTTATGTTTACTTTTCAATGCCATACGTCTTACTATCAATTTATCCCTATGATTATTAATTTATCAAGCGAATAATTAATTTAGAGCAGGTCGCTTACGGTGAGAATAGAATAGTTCTATAAGCGCTCTCGCTAGTTATCATAAGACAAGCTATAAGGCATGTGCTACCAAATATCCGTTTTGAGTTATCGTTGTATAAAAAAGGTTGCGCGCGATCCCGTTAAATGAGTGAAGGCAACCCTAAAGCGCGCACATAGGTTTCGCGCATTTTGCAGAAACCAAGATCGGTCGAGTTGGTACCTTCTTGGTGGCTGCTTTGCCGCTGTTGCCTTAGCACGAGGTATCTCTTTCTCGCTTGTCTTGTCTCACTCACACTCTCTCTCTCTCTCTCTCTCTACTTCTTACTCTCTTATTCTCTAGGTTTCTCGCGGACGAAGGTGACTTTAAACGCGGGGCAATAAATTAACGGCGTTGGGTTACGCAAGGATCAAATGTCCCTTGGAGTATGCCGAGAGATTTATGGGTCTACCTTCTCTTTCTCTTTCTCTCTCTCTCTTTCTTGCTCTCTCTTTCTCTTCATCGGCGAACAATATGAAGGAACAGAACGGAACGCAAGCAACCGAGAACGAGAAGTGTACGTATAGATGGGAAAGATCGAGAGAGAGAGAGAGAGAGAGAGAGAGAAAGAGAGAGAACTACATAATCCCCGGTTATTATAGGCTAGTTGCTCGGCTTCACCGCGACTTTACTCTTTTTCTCACTCTTCATCCTCCTCTTATATCCTTATACGCGTATATAAACATATTTACGATTTAGTCTTGACGAAAACTCGTCGATGAGTTACAAGTAAGCGCACGTACACAAACGCGCAATCGCAACGCAATCGCCGCAGGATATACGCGCCGACGAGGACTTTTCAGATTAACAGCTAGCCGGATGTTGTTGTTGTTGCAAACCGCTAATAAGACGCGGCACGAGTTCGCTCGGTCCAATTAAGCTAAGACGCTCTACTCCCCTTTAAAAAGCCCCCGCGAGCCATCGATGAACGTACAAGGCCTTAGAAACGCGAGCCCCCGCCGCCGCCGCCGCCAATGATTATTAGCTATGCCCCATCGCTCCCATTAATTTTTACCGTTTGTTTTCCTCTTTGTTTCCTTCGATTTCTTACTTTGTACTCGTTGGTAAATAGCCGATATCCAGCATTGCGAATAAAATTCTCCTCGTTGATCCGATATAAACTTATAACGAGTGAGAATCGCTTTTACGCGTAATATCGAGGAAATTCATATTAATATTTCGAAAAAAAAAAAATGGTAAAAACTAAATAGCATTGAATATTTATAATTTCTAAAATACTCTTGATTGCCTGTAGACGTCGATAATATAAGAATTTAGATTCAACGCGAAGCTCGTATAATAAACTTTGAGATTGCAAGATGACTGCTCGCGCGATAAAGTAACAATACCGGCGGGTGAAGTAACCCACGCGCAAGTTCAAAGAATCGCGGATCAATTTCTCATTTTTCACGGACGTTACGCCCTTCCGTGTTCCGGAGTTAACGTCGCAAAAGAAAATAAAAAAAAAAAAAAAAAAAAGGGACGACGAAGAAAAGCTTTTTAGCTTTCTCTCTCGAGGCGAGTATTACTACACTTCCTTTCACATGAGCCCCGATGGAAGAACGAATTATTTTTAGAGGGCGAAAGAGAGAGAAGAGAGAGAGAGAGAGAGTGAGACACGTGTCCCCTTCTTTCACGAAGAGGAGGAGGAGAAGAGGAAGCGGACGCGCGAGTCACGAATGCCTCCGCTGCTAAGATTCATCATCCCACCGGTTGACTGCAAAGGGATTCCTTTAATTTCTCCAAGCGCGCATATAAGCGCTTTGATACTTTGTCGCGACTCTTCGCGCGAGTTGTCTTATATATATATATATATATATATAATCAAGAAATAAAAAATAAAGTCGCAAAACAACCTCGCCTTCCTGCTTGTATTATTAAATGTTATTTTAGACATAAACACGTTAGTTTTCTCCTTCCATTCTTCTTTCTTTATTTTTTTTAACCCTCACAAAAATCTTTTAAAGGCGCATTATTTTAATATCTTTTGAATTATTTATGCGGTGAAGGGCCGCAAGGGCTTAACGCGAGGGCTCGGCTTTCTTTTTCTACCCCTCTCCATTCATCAAAAAGATTCTGCAACACCGAAAGAGAGAAAGAGAGAAAGAGAGAAAACAAAACCAGTGAATGCGAACGAAATGAAAAAAAAAGCGCGGATAAAAATTCTTCGTTGAGGCTTTGCGCGCTGCTCGCCTTCCCCCTTAATTAAATTCGCGAACAAAGCAGTCACTGTCTTTCTCACTTTCCAGCTCTCGGACTTTCAAATGAAATAGAAGGAAAGCTTTGTTTTTTTCTTTTCGTTCCCCCCCCCCCCCCCCCGTTTTTTTTGTTAGGCAATGCAAAAGATACTCTCATTCCGCGGAAAGACACAGAACCGGACGTTAACGGAGAAATAAGAGAAATGAGAGCAAGGAATAAAAAAAAACTGAAAAAAGAAGAACGAGGGAGCAAAAAAAAAAAACGACAAAACAGAAGAGAGAGAAGGGACGAAGGGAGATTCGAGAAAATAAGAGAAACTGTCGACGGGAGTATGTACACGACCAAGAGGCGTCATCGAGCGTAACGCGTTTCTCCGAGTTTCTCGTCCGCTACTGCTACCGCTGCTGCTGTTGCTACAATCTTCGTGCAGCGCGTTTTGAAAAAGAAAGAAAAAAATGCAAGAGAAAAAAATAGAAGCAGACATCGTGCAAAGGCACATGCCAAAGAGAGAGAAATAAGGCACTCATATCTCGCTAACCATATCGCATGGAACTCGCTTTGAAAGCAAGAGGAAGAAAAGAAAGCGTGTAAGAACTAATGCGATAAATGAGAAATTAAAGAATTAAAGTAATTTTTAAGCTTTGATTTTTATTTTACTTTTTTTACCAAACAAACTTGTAAATTTAAAATTTTTAAAAATTTAAAATAATTTAATATCTTGTTTGTTCGCGAAATAAATGAAAAAGAGAAAATTAAAATTACTCAAATTATGATACAATAATACTTTATTTCAATATTAAACCAAAAATATGTTACAAAAATAGAACGAGCATGAGGATAAAAAATGTTTAAAAAAAAAAAAAAAAAAAAAAAAAAAAAACATTGAACAGATAAAAAGGAAAAAGCAAAAAAATAGAAAAGAAAAAGTACAGCGAAGGGAAAAGAGAAAGAGTGAGAGAGAGAGAGAGAAAAGAGAGAGTGAGAGAGAGAAAGCGTAAGCGGCGCGCCATTGCGGCCCTCTCAAAAAGCAAGCCACGGTCTCGGTGTTTCCGTGGATCATCCATCATCGTCATTTGTCCCTCCCTCTCTTTCCCCGACTCGCATGCGCTCGTTCACCTCGCTTCTTTCTCTCCCTTTCTCTCTTGCTCACTCTCCTCCCTCGCGCCCGGCCTTTTCCCTTTACGCGCGTATCGTTTTCTACTCCCAACTGACGTGCTATATATACATATATATATATATATATATATATATATATATATATATATATATATATATATATATGAACGTTTCTCTCTTTCTCTACCTTTCTCTCTCTCTCTCTCTCTCTCTCTCTACCTCTCACTCTCTTTCCTTTCACTCGGTATAGATCGACTCATTTTCTCTTTCTTTCTCGACTCGCTCCTCCCTCTTACCCGTCATCCCTTTTCTTCGAGCGAGAGAAAGAGAGAGGGAGAAAGAGGGCCACGGCTCACGTTATAGTTTCAAAAGCTCGAACTTCTTCCCTTTTTTTTTTTTTTTTTTCTTATTCGATATAACGCTGCAACCGAATCTCATAGGGAAATAATTACGCGAGCAAAGTCTGCGGCTTCTAATTAAGGGTGAGTGAGAGCGGGAAAATTTTTAGAAAGTTCTGTCTTTGGTTTTTCGTCTTTGTTTGAGGCCACCGTAACAGATGGCGGCGAATGTGATTTATGCGCTTTTTACGCCTTTGTTCAGTTGGCATATCGTACGCGGATGTTTCCGGAATTTTTCGAACGTTACCGCACGAAGAGACGTGGAAGTTTCTACCCGGCTTTTGAATTTTTTGAATTTCGATCTTTGAGACACGCGAAATAACGTTATCTTTATCAAATTCATTCCTGATGAATTTTATGAAAAATTGTGATGAGATAATGTGTGAAAAAAATCGATTGTAATAATTAATTTAACGGAATAATGAAATACATTACTTTAACCATTAGTATAATTTACGTTTGACGATGAGGCATTAATTTATAAATCGAAAATATTTATCTTTAATTATAAAGACCATCAAGTCTTAATCTACATTAGTAGTTTGATCTTATACTACGTGTAAGCCACTTATTACTCTCGTACGTGAAAAAAATTGAGCGCATTCCATGCATCATTCCCTTGAAACTGCTCGAATGATTAACGATAATTATGGCTGCAATTTCGTTTTAAAATTTTATTTAAAAGCGAAAAATGAAAAAAAAAAAAAAACAACACAACAAAGATGCAAAAAAACTAATAGCGCAAAAAATGGCAGTTAACGAATATTTTTTTTTTTTTTTTTTTTTTTTTTTTTTTTTTTTCTTAAAAAATTTCGTTTATTTTCGATAAAAAAGATTAACTTAACATTTCCCATATAACCGATTTAATAAATCTCTCCACGAACGATAAAAATAATAATAAAAAAAAAAAAGGAAGCAACGCACGCATTAAAAAATTATTGATTGCAATCTCGAATCGTATAACTCGATCGATCTCGATCGATGCGTTTTGCGCGCGCACATACGGCACTCCCGAGCGATAACGTATCGCGTATAAAAAAAAAAATCATGCATACGTGAAAACGTCGCAACCAACGGGTCGCGCAAAAAAGAAAAAAAAAAAAAAAAAAGAAGAAATATGAAAATAAAAAAGAAGAAGAATTTAAGGAAAACAAGTATCCGTAAAATTCCGAAATCAGTCGCGAGCTCACGCGTTAACGGTAACGCCGCGCGCGACCATAGTATCGCTTTCTCGAGAATCCACGCGTTTATATTTATGAGAGCGAGCACGACGCGATCCCATAAATCACAGAACGAACCAACGAATCGCAATTATCTTGCGGGTATTAAAAGCACCGTTGCCACAGGTATAACAGTCTTTCGTATTTTTAACCGCCGCGTATATGTGTACCCACCACGCTTTTTTTTTTTTTTTTTTTTTTTTTATCGATTTTTAAAGGCAACTCGCTCTCGTTGATTGTAAGTTTTGGAAATTAGGTGTTTTGAAAATTAAGCGCGTGTTGATAGAATTGCCCGGTTTGTAATTATGCTCAAGTTTTAAGGCTATTTTTTTACGATTATGAAAGATTAAACTTTTTTAAAAGTTTCGTTGACGAAGGATGATATATTTTTTCATAATTCTTTATGATTTTTTAGTTATTTAGATTATTTGTATCTTTCGTAGATTTATTAATAAATATATGATTTTGATACATTCGCTTTTTTTACAATTTAATATTAAAACACGTTAATAAATAAGTTTTCTCTCATCGCATTGACAGTTTTTTATTCAATCTCTAAAACTAAATCTAGATTCGAGAAAGTAAGAAAAAAAGGGTTCGAGCATCACACATGACGGTCGAATGACAGTCGCGTCGATATAATGCATTATATTATTATCGGCATACGAAAGGCACACCGCATTAAATTACACGGCCGTATTTCAGGTATTAATCTACACGGTGTGTACGAGTAATGCGAGACTCGCGTGCCTCGACGTATAGAAAAATGTGTGCGCGCGCGCATACACACATACACACACTTTTACAGGCCCATATACACCCGAAAGTCGTCGATATCACCTAACGATAAGACACTAAATTATTTTCTCGTTTCGCGCGCGCGCGCGCGAGAGAGAGAGAGAGAGAGATTTGATTCGAAACGTGTACACGCGTTTAGGGCTCGCGAACAAATGGATAACGGGAAAGAAAGAACGAAAGAAAGAAAGAAAAAAAAAGAAAAAATGGCGCTCTGGTAAAGAAATTAATGGAAAAGTCGATCGTGCATATCTGATTTTTAATGAGTTAAGTAACGATTTGTTATGATACGCGATAGAAACACGCGCGATATCTATTTATAAAAGCGAGAATGACTCGAGGAATTATCGATATTAATGGTCACTTCCTGCTTCGAAAAATATTGCGGATTTAAACAATTTTTGTCGTTGATTAATTGTACGGAATATAATACGTATATAAAATCTAGAAGATATTTTAAAATTATTTTGGTCGTTAAATTTTTGGTAGAAATAATCTATATGTAAGATTAAATTTGCCAAATGAGTTAAATTTAATTTGAGAGTTTAAAAAATAACTTTTGAACATTAAATATTTACTCGAATTTAAATTTAAAGATTTTTTTTTTGAAAACTTAAGACAAAATTACTCCTATAATTAATGCATAATCGATCAAACATGTAAAAAAATGAGATTAAATTTAACAAAACTAACATGTATACGAATTTCTAAAAACGTCATTTTGTAAAGTTTACCCACGTTCTTTAATGTCCTACGTGCCATTAAGCATTTATTTGCGTTCAATAATTACCATCTAACCATATAACAAAAAAAAAAAAAAAAAAAAAAAAAAAAGACAAGTAAAAACCGAGTATCCGTTTCGTTAAACGTATATCGATTTCCGAGCGCGGAGAGTCGATCGTATTAATAAACGGGCGCAAAGCTTACGAGCGCACACGCATACTCGCGCTTGTATATCGATATACGTATACGTATACAAGCGAAGGAAATTGGGGTTTGCATAATTCATGGGGGATCGGCGGTCAATAAGAGCCAAGGGCCGTCGCTTGTAGGAGCTATATACGCTTACCCCCTACACCTTCGCCTCACCTCCGTGGGTTTATCCGGAAGGTATACGCCGTTAACCCTCGCGAGATAAGCGCGCGTTCCGTGCGAATTTAACACGCGTACGTATATATACTGGCTATAGGTAAAGGACGCGTATGTGTATATGTATGTATGTACGTGTACGTGCTTGGTTTAACGCAAGAAGAAGAAGAAGGAGGAGGAGGAGGAGGAAGAGGAGGGAGAAAACGATGCTTTTTCGCTCTTCGAAAGTCAAGGTGTCGACATCTGTGAGAAAATGTCGGAAGCCAAAAGTTCGACGGGCGTTCGACTGGCAAAGAAGACGAGAAACCGAGGAGAGAGAGAGAGAGAGAGAGAGCTCGTGCGGATAAGTGTACACGCGCGTGCATATGCACGCGCGCGCTTGTAAACGTTCGCGTAAGGATACTATGGTCGGCAAATGAATACGTTGCGCCGCAAATTCTCGCTCGCATCGATTATCGGCCCTACACCGATCATCGGTCAGTTTACCAAGGGACGCGGTTCTTGGGACTAGCTTTCGAGACTAGCCAAGAGATGGGACCAGTGAAATTTTTACCGATGCGTTTTTTTTTTTTTTTTTTTTTTTTTTTTTTTTTTTTTTTTCATAATTCATTGATTTTTTCGTAAAATATTAAATTAATTTGATGTAATTAATGAGAATGTTATTGATGCCAATTCATTTAATAAAATTGATTATAAAAATATAAATTTGATATTTAATCAATTTATCAACAGTAATAATAAACGTTTGAAATTTACTCGTAAGCGTTGGTAATGTTAATTCTTCAATTTCTCTATTGTATCTCACGTAAGCAGCTTCAAATAAACCATCACAGATTTTAACAATAATAATATTAATTAATCCTTCGCGATTATTCAAGCACGGACACTTTTAATATTTATGAATAAAAAATAATAATTAATTAATCACTTTATTTAAACAAAGTAAGATTTCAAAACAATAAAACTTTCGATCGAATTAACACAGCTCACCGAACGTAAACACGGTTATCATTTGCAATCGCGCGGAAGCAAACTTACCAAAGTTTCGGTTATATCTCATCGCGACGGAAATTGAACTACGACTGAACCCGAAACTCCAGAGGATGCGAAATGACACCGGGAATCTTCGGATCCTTGCGATAATTTTAACGCAGTCCCAACACCTTCGGCTTTCCGAGCAATAATCCTTACGTACAAATTCCCAAGGTACACGTTATACAATTTTCGGTCATCCCTTGCGTAAAGTAAAAGATTGCAACAATAAAAGGGGAGAAGGGAGTGAGAGAAGGTGAACGAGGCAAAGTCAACGGGGGAGCGAGAGCGGCTTTCAACCTGTGCACCTCTTTGACTTAACTAGTCCGCGCTGCCGAAGGATACACCTCTCTCCGTATGTAATAAATTACGAGCCCGGCCTATTATCACTTCGTTATGGCTGCCATAAATTCTGGGCCTCGTTGCGTCGGGCGTTGCGCATACATTTTAAGTGAGATTCTTCACCGAGCGCTTGGGGATTTCCGACCGTGACGTATGTATTTCGAAAAATGTCCTTGAATTTTCGGGAGACCTTCGTCGGAATTTTTGCCATTCGGATTGTTTCGAAAATCCGGTTAAAATTTTTAATGCCGATATATTTAATTAATAAATTTTATTGTATGTTAATATTAAGTTTTATTCTTTGTATAAATTTATTTCAAAGCATGTAAAAAATTTGCAGTTAATACGACTAACCGAAAATTATTTAAACTTTGAAAAAAAAAAAAAAAAACAAATAAAAATAGTTTTTTTTTTTTTATTTTTTTTAATAATCTTTATTCAAACAGAGTAAACTTTAATTGCACGTCTTATTAAAATCTGACTTTCCATTCATTCGATAATCGTCTCACGAACGATGCATTCGACGCAAACGACAATTACCTATGCGCAACGATAAGCATCTACATTCCTAATAAAAAAAAGAAGACAACGATCGGCCAAAGCCCCTCTCGTTCTGCTTCAAATTCGCGATTTACATGCGACGTACCGTCATCGCGACCAACTCGCCGAGGTGAAAACGCTACACGTCGCGATAAATACCGATGGGGAGTTAGGCGCGTTACGAACCATTAGAAAACTTCCTCGTCCAATTTCAACTCCGGTGGTCGCGAATGCGTACGTATGTATGTACTATACATATAAATCGAAACTCCGCCGAGTCGCGTTCGCGATGCAAATTTCATATTATATATACGCAAAGCCTTTTTCTCTTTCCCACTCTTACTCACGGATATTATAAACGCGCGGTGAAACAGTCGGAGCGGGCTAAAAGGTCAGGGCAATAAATAACTCAAACTCGCGGTCTGTATGTGCGCGTGTGTTCATGTGTGTACGTCTGTAACGGCTGCTGTATACTTACGAGTGTATGTGCCTAGAAAACTGGAGACATTACGCCTATTTCTGGCATCGGCGACAGAGGCGGCTGTCTCGCCACGAGTCTGCTCCACGTGTGTCGTAGCCGCGTTTTATAGGCGAAACGCTTATGCACGTACGAGCCTCGTACAGCCCTCGCGGCCAGTTTTCAACGGTGTTACTGTATGTAAAATTGCATAAATCGCAAAAGCCGCAAGACACCTGTGCGCGATACCTTCGGCTCTGCCCGCCGACTCGCAGACCACTTTTGGGAATTGTTTTCGAAAGTTCGCTCACGTATTTCGGTTTCTCGGTATTTTTCCGTCTCGTTTGCATGTAGGACGTTATCGCGATGAATTAGAAAAAAAAAAAAAAAAAAAAAAAAAAAAAAATAATGTAAAAGGAAAAGAAATGTACAAATTTTTTTTTTTTTGGTCGAACTTTGTAATAACTTTGTAATAGAACGTTAAGCTTTTACTTCATTCGACTAATTTTCGCTGTTTAATCCTCCCGAATTTGAAGAATGATTGACTTAAGATGACATTTGTTAATTAGCGAAATTTTAAATTTAAAAATTGTTAAACTTAAATTGAATTTACAACGATTCCTTTTATATCATTGTTGTATGTAATCTATCAGACAGCACATTAAGTTAGACAACGCTAAAGACTAAAAAAAAAAGAATGATAATTTACTTACAGTAGCGACAGAGGGATAAGTAAAAGATTCGTTGAAAAAGACTCACCAAACTGACTCCTCATCCAGGGGTACAGCGGACTGGGGAGGTTCGTCGGCTGGGCGCTCTGAGGCGTACCGGGCTGCTGCTGGCCCAGGGGCGAGGCGACGACCCCCTGATGCTGCTGGGCCTGCTGCTGCGAGTGCATCGCCGCCTGCTGCGCCTGCTGGGGCTGCGTCTGCTGCTGGTATATCAGGTGCTGCTGCTGCTGCTGCGTCTGCTGCATGTGCGTCTGCTGGGGCTGGGGCGGCGGCTGCTGGTGAGGCTGAGGCGGCTGCTGCTGGGGATGCGACTGCTGGGCCTGCATGTGCGGATGCTGCGGATGCATTTGCGCGTGGTGCATCTGCGCGTCGACCAGGGGCGGGCTGTCGGGCCCGTCGAGGACGCTGCCTTGGTGATCGACCGCCGCCGCCTGGAGCTTGCACGAGGCGTAGACGATCGGCGTGCTGGGGTGGCCGTTGACCGGGGTCGGCGTGTGCCCCATGTGGCCCACCATCCCCGAGCTGGGGGAGCTCGCCCGGTAGCCGGCCATGTCCATCCCGTGCTCCTGCTGCTGCTGCTGGTAGTACGCCGCGTTTCGGATGTCCATGCGGTCGTAGGGGGGAAACCTGGGGTAGGGCATGCCGGGCTGCTGGCCCGTCGCGGCCCCGTAGTGGTGCCCGGGCACGCCTTGGCGCAGCATTCCTGGGTCGCAGGGGTCGCTCGCCTGCTGGGGCTGCTGCTGGACCGTCTGCTGCTGCTGGGGCACCTGAACCGCGGCCCCGTAGTGCTGCTGGTGCTGATGCGGATGCTCGACCCCGCCATTGCGCAGATCCGGGATGTACGAATTCGCGAAGTACGAACTCATGCTATGGCTATGTGTGTGTGGCTGCTGCGGCCAGTCACTCGCGCACTCCTCGTCTAACAGCTTTGGGCCTTATAGTTGCTCTTCGGGGGGGGGGAGAAATAGCCGCTCCTCCTCGACTCCTCGCGCCTTCCTCTTCGCCTCGCTCTCGAGCTCGCTTTCTTCGCTCCTCTTCTTATTATTATTATTATTTATTAACTTAGTTAATTCTCTTATTTTTGTTTCGTTTGTACTCTTTATTCTCTTTATCTCTTGACTAAATCGACGCGCTCTCGTTTACTTTTATTTAATTAATTTTCTTTTTTTTTTTTCTTTTACTTTTTAAATATCTCGAAGCACTCTCGACACTCAAAACTTACAAACGTTATCACCACTCAGATTATTATTTTCATCTCATGGACACGACTGCACGATACACCTACGTGTATATTTATATATACTTTATTTATATCTTTTATATATATGTATATATATATAATATATATATATATATATACTTTTACGTATATATACCTATCACACTGCGTTGCTGCGGATCACCTAATAATGATCATTTGATTTTTATCACACTGGGCTCTTATTAATTTTCTTTTTTTAATGATTCTTCTTCGATTATTAAATCGATCTTCCGTTTTAATCTCACCGCACTATGTAACAACAAAAGAACGAAGACGAAAAAAAAAAAAAACTAATAATTGATATATAAAACAACTTCGGAGAACTTGAGCACACTAGATAAACTCGACTATCTCGTTAAGTGTATGCACGTATTCTTTTTTTTTTTTTATTTGAGGGGTTGGGGATTATTGGGTAGCGGAGGATCGTTATCATGTGTGTTATCCGTTGATGCGTGTCGCGCGCGCTTCTTTGTTATATTATTTTATATATATTTTTGTATATATATATATATATGTATGTATGCCTATGTATGTCTGTGTGTAAGTGTATGCGCGCGTGTTGATTATTTTTTATAACAACGTAGTTGGGTGGAGGCTGCTCGCGTTGGAGGGACGCTGCTGCGCGCGTCTCGGACTAGCGGTACACGGAAGACGCCGGTCAGAGTTCCCGATGCAGGGATGTCGATGACGATGACGCTGGTGCTGCCGTAGTTGCCGATGCGATGAGGTCGTCGACGAGGTGAGCTCGTACAGCAGCGCTGGTAAAAGAAGAAGAAGCCTTCTCAGCTGACGTCGTCTTAGCTCCGCAAGCGTTCCGATGATGCCGATGAGGTACCTCTGTCCAGCTCGCTGACGACGCTACGCCGCACCTGGAACATTGAGGAAACGCGTTGATCGTTTAGACGTGTAGTTTTAATTAGTCTTTATATGCAGATAGTATGTAACTATTAAGTGGTGGAGGTCGCGAAAGAGAGAAAGGAAGAGCGATTACGAGCAATTTGTTCTAACGCACGAATATTCTCTACGCTTGCCAGAATCTAGAAACGTAAGCAAGAGAGAAAGAGACAAAAAGCTCGGCTAATTGGACGCGTATTATATCGGGTCGTGCCGATCTCTCCGTGGCTCTCGCACCGATACGAATTTCGGTGCGGAGAGCCGACGGCGTTGCTCTTTTCGTCGCCGACTGTCTTCTGCGCGAACGATGGGATATCGCGAGAGCGAGTGACGCGAGACGATGGTGCACGATGGTGAAGACTCGCGCGAGCGCGTGTTTCGTCTCTTTCTTTCTCTCGTTCTTTCTCATAATCGTCCGAAGGCGGTTGTTTGTTTCATCGTACGCGTCTGTACAGATGACAGCCGCCGGCGTCGACGTTACGCGTGGCTAGACGTGAACGATCGTTGGATTTACTAAAAAGTAGGAGAAATATGTCTCTCTCCCTCTCTTACAGTTGATAACATGAGTTTCTTTCAAAGCTCTTACGAGCTACTTTTATGCTTTTTTCAATTAACGATGACGGGATTACCGCGTAAGGGTCGCGAATACGACGCCTCTCTTTATGCTCGATTTGAGAGGCGCTTACGCGAGAGGAAGTTATATCGCTGTATGGCTTTATACATGTTTTTCTCATGTGAAATTTTACCGGATATTTTATAATTAGATTTCGCTCTTAGTAAAAATGTAGAACGTTAATTAACCTGCATTTTCAATATTTAAATAAATAATAAATAATGAATTTAAAAATAATTGAAATTTTCTATTACTTCAATTATGATTATCCTCAAGAGTTAAAAAACATGATTATTATAAGACTAAAATTAATTATAATTCAAAAATATTGATTTGTTAAAATGTTTTATACTTAAAAACTTTGTTAAAATTTATGTTTTTTCCAATATAATAATAAATAAATTTATTTATGCTGGGAGGAGCAAGTATTTTG
Source organism: Chalcis sispes (assembly GCA_949987625.1). NCBI lineage: Eukaryota > Metazoa > Arthropoda > Insecta > Hymenoptera > Chalcididae > Chalcis > Chalcis sispes. The sequence continues at coordinate 11,962,153 of OX465097.1, forward strand.
AAAATTTATCAATGTAGTATGTAAAAATATCAAAAAATTTTTTTTAAATGAATTGATTATTTTCATTTGATCTAATGTATAATTAATATATTTTTCAATAACTTTGTTAGCCAATTAAAATAAATCATTTGGATTTTACGTTATCCTGTCAACAGGATGATCGATAATGAAAAAGGACATAATTCTTCCCTACCGACTGCCAAACTTTTAACTGACTACAGATTCTTTTTCATTCTACCATCTCTGCAGGACTACTCGAAGCTCTCTCGATATCGCAGTCAACCGCCAATCGGTAATACTTTTTTTACCTTTGTTAACAACAAATTTTACTATTTTTCATACATTTTCAAAATAAATTATTTATATGAAATAGTTTTAATAAAATATAAGAAATAAATTCTGATACAATTTCTAGCTATAGATTTAATTTACCCTAGTACAAACCGAAAGATTAAATCAACGTAACCAAAGCTAAAAGTATCCGAAAGATTTTCTTTTTCCACCATAAACATCGTTTCGATAAAGCCTTAGACACCCCATAAACAACGAGTTATAGATCGACTACACACGAGGCGCGCGGTGGCGATGGCAAGCGCAAGAACCCGATGAATTGAAAAGGACGATAAGCTCAAGCGCGAAAATTGAATACCCCGCCGACCGTTTTCAATGTTACAAGTATATATACACACATACCTGCAAGTACGTAACCCCCGTACGCGTTCCATTGTCACACACACACACATACACATACACACGCACACATCCGCGTACATTGCTGTATAACCTCGGAGAGAAGAAGCGCAAGAGCAAACGCCCGTACAGATAAGCGAGCTTTCGCGAATATAGAATATAACGAGCGCACAATACCGTGCGTGTGTCGCGATCTCTCTCTCTCTCTCTCTTTCTTTCTCTCTATCTCTTTCTCTCTTGTTCACTCATGCAACTACGGTGAGCCTAAATGTATACGACAGAAAGCAAAACAGAGCAAGCGAAAGAGAGAGAGTGAGAGAGAGAGAAAGGCTTTGAAGGGATGGGAAGCGACAGCGGAAGGGCTCTTGGGAGTTCGCGCGGCGCGTATACAGACCGAGAGGAGGAGTAGGAGGAAGAGAAGCAGGAAGCGAGAGAGAGAGAGAGAGAGAGAGAGAGAGAGAGAGAGAGAAAGAGAGTGAGAAAGAGAGAGAGAGAGAGAGAGAGAGAGAGGGAAAGGGAGGCTCGGGTCGAACGCGGGACGATCGCGATTAACATTCCGGCCGCTAGCTCGCTGTTCGCGCGCGGCGCTTTCATTAATTCCAGCGTATTGATTCCACGGATTGATGAATGGCCGCCGATAGCGATTCCAGTGCTGAGGAGGCTATACGTCCCGCGTATAAATTTTCTCTCTCTCTCTCTCTCCCTCTCTTTCTCTTTCTCTTTCTCTTTCTCTTTCTCTCAGGATTTGAACTCAATTCTCCGGCATGGCTGCTGCTGTTGCCGTCGCTGCTTCCCAACTTTACCTTTATACCCGTTGATTTGAGTTGGATAGAAAGAGAGAGAGAGAGAGAGAGAGAGAGAGAGAGATAGAGAGAGAGAGAGAGAGAGTGAGAGAGAGTCAGAGGGAGAAAGAAGGAACGAATCTCCGGACTCTCTTCCGCCTAAAACAAATCCAACTTTGCCATTCGTACCGTATACATATACATACAATCATGAATTTCGTGCAACGAATAATTATTATTCGTCGTAGTCTGCTGTCTGCCACAGCTTTATTAACAGGTTTACCGAATTTGTTTAACCACTTTTGGGATGGATGTCTATTTGTTTCATAAAAAATAGTGGCTTAGAATTTGCTTATCACTAAAGGATTTTAGTTAGTTAATGAAATTTATGTAAATGTTTCACATAATTTTTTAAACTATCTAAGATTAAAATATTGATTTATATTTAAGCATAAAATTAAAGCGAATAATTGTTAAATACATGGTTATTTTTATAGAGAAAAAAAAAAAAAAAAAAAAAAAAGTTAATATTTTATAAAGCATTTTTCATAAAAAATAATCAAAAATTTTGATTAATACAAGTTTCATTTACTCTAAAATTTTTCTAGACGCCCGTCTAATTATACAAAGAGCTATCTTCAGAGACATACCAAACATAGTAGCACGCCGATCTAAAAGTAGCGAGCAGCCCAGCCAAACGAAGCAACTTTGAAAATTTGAAGTTACTCGAGAAAGAGAGAGAGAGATTACTCAAGTACATACAAAACGAACACCCTGTATAGAACGAAAGGAAATAAGAAAATTTGGGCCTTGTCATGTGGCGGCATCATCAGGAGAAACAACAAACTCATATCGAGTCGGATTTTGAAGGATTAAGAAGTTTCGAGCGACTCACAACAGATGGCGAGAGCGATATCGGCACCGACCAAGATTCCTTCTACAAGTATACAACTACGTGTAGTCAAAGTGAAAGAAAGATAGAGAAAGAGACAGACAGAGACAGTCAGAGACAGAGAGAGAGAGAGAGAGTAGCATAGTGAGAGCCGAGAGTGGATGCGGGGGGGAAAAAATGGGGTGGAGCGTAACGCTTGACAGCTGGGTGGGTTCGCATCTAAGGTGATTGAAAAGAGGGTGGAGTCACGTGACGCCATAGAAGAATATGGAAGCTGACGTCACGAGCACCGACGACGATTATGGCCTCTCTTTTAGCTCATCGGGAATATGGCCTCGACGCGTTTTCTCGTCTGCATGTGTACGTGTACACAATACCGCCGTAGCCGGAGAGAAGATGAGATACGCCGATGTAATGCGCTCTTCCTTCTTCTTCCCTTTGTGTTTTTGCCGACCGACTGCTTTAACGCTTCGCTATCTCTTTCTCGCGGACAAATTGTCCGTAACGGCGAGTTAGGAATTACGTAATGAAATTGTATCGTATACACGATCGCTTACTGAATTCTACCGTAACAATAATTAATTAAGTTTTCATGCTGACATTGTTATTATATGTTAATTGTTTTTAATTTTATATTTAATCGTTATTATTAATTAATAAATAAATTACAATTTACTTATTTGTAAAAATCAAATTCGATCAATATCAGTATCTTAAATACTTATAAATTATTCAAATGCAGTAAACTAATTAATTATTATCGAATGTAATTGCAACTTATTAATATATTAATATTTTTTTATTCAATCACAAATATACCGAAATTTAAAATTATTTATTTTCAATAAAATAAAATTGTTATCAAATATGAAATTATAAAATAACGTATTTGAACAAAAAAAATGTTCAATTAAGAATAAATAATTGACTTAAAAAATAATAATCATAAAAAAAAGTTTATATTTATTTCAAAGAATAGTTATTTAATAAGCTGAACAAAGATTGCAAAAAAGTACGTATATAAAAATACTTCATACATTTATCCTCTGTCATAATAAAAGATCTTTTATTTCGTAATAGCGTTTAAGTACTAACAGCGAACATTATGCATACACAACAATAATTTCAAGTGCGAAGGTCGGTGCACACGGAACGTCAAGAAAATCCATGTAACTTATTTAAAGCCGGCAATTAAGTGGATTAACGAGGTTAATAAACTTTCCCGAGTAAGACAATATTGCCAGAGCGCAAACAAACAATTAAAAATCGTTCAATCTCCCACGCGAGCCCCGCTAAGAATGAACAAAAGCGCCGTCGACGTCGTGACCGTTTTGTCAGTCATCGTACGTGTAAATTGCGGATCGTTTAACGCTCGTAAATCTTGGCCTGAAATCGCGTTTTATTAATCATAAAGATATTTAACGCTTGTAAAAATGACTCGTTGACAACAAGTGCTGCGCCGCACGCCGCTCGTAAATATTGCGTCCGCGCTTAGCGAGCGAGCGAGTGAGAGAGAGAGAGAGAGAGAGAGAGCAATGTGCGTATACCTACACAAGCTTATTCATATACGCGTGTACGTATAAACATCGTTGTGGGTTCACATGGTGGAATAAAAAAAAAAGAAAAAAAAAAAAAAAGAAAAAAAAAAAAAAAAAAATTAAAAAAGAAGGAAAGAATAAGCGTAAGAGAGAGCGTACACATAAGCGAGTTGCGCGCTCGCGTCGGCGGTATTATACGACTCTCTTTCTTTCTCGCTATCGGCCATAAACGGTCCTCGTATATGTGACAGTTATGGGACGCGAAGCTCGTGCCGACGGCTCCCGTGTTGCCGCTTGACGCACGCGTTACGTCGTAAAGCAAGCACCTCGTAAAGTACCGCGGCAGCACGCGGTGCGAGCTAAAATGCCGGGAAGATAGAGTGAGTAGAGTAAGAGAGGGAGAGAGGGAGAGAGGGAGAGAGGAAGAGTGGGAGGAGGGGGAGGGGGGAGAGAGAGAGAGGAAGAGAGCAGTAGCAGTAGCAGCACGTGACTCTGCTACGTCCCTTTTTTCGACTCGATCTTTTTATCCTGGCCGCCGACGGGAATTCCTTATCCTACCCTGTGCAGCCGCACGACGTGACCTTGGGGGACTCCTGTGTGTACGTGTGTATATACTTTGTCGACCGGGTCTTCTTCTTCTTCTTCTTTAAGGACCCGTCCGATATTCTGCCCACGTGTGCTTTAAACGTGTGCTTGCTCGTTTCGACTTCATTTCCTTTTTTTTTTTTTTATTTTTCTTATTCTCGTTCGTTTAGTTACGGTTCCAGATTTTTTTTGCGCACACGCTCTCGTAAAATAGGACTTTTTCTATCTATTTTTTTTTGTTTTTTTTTTTTATTTCTTTAAAGTTTAACGGTTTTGATGCTGAAACGTAGATGCTTCTTTTACAATTTGAATACACGATACATCAAAATAGGGTGGTAGCGGTGATTATATCTAATTTTTGTATACATGATTTTTAAATGAAACAATTTATTAAAAAATATATTACTTATTTTCATTGAAAATCAGTTATTGATTCTTTAAATGTCATATTACAATAAATAGATTAAATTTAACGTTCAGAAAGATATTTATATTTCATAACAGAAAGAAAGACTTTTGTTTTAACAACTATTAAATTACTATTCTTTTTATTGCAAATTAATATAGATTACCATTCAGAAATTAAAAAAAATATTAATATATTTTAAAATAAAAATATTTGTTTTCATTGCAACATTAAATTTGAGGTTAAAATATATGTGTACATAAAAAATCAATAAACTTAAAAAATTCCTTCGAAATCGGCAATTCCCGCAACGGCGTCGAAATTCTTTCTACCCAAAACAAAATGTTAATGAGCCATTCGTGACATAATATCGATTTACGTGTACATATAAAAACGATACCCCAACAACCCATCCTCTATCCTCGAGCATGCAAGTATAAGAAAAAAAAAAAAAAAAAAAAAAAAAAAAAAAAAAAAAAAAAAACTGTTACAAGCGATATATCGCGCATCGGCGGTGGTCGGCTTCTTCGCCGAAATCTTCAAACGCTTCGCGCTTGAACGTATACGTACGCACACACGTATACGTTTATACACACTTGAGCGTATTCGTGCTCGCTTTATTAGCATAATCGAAGCCGCGTCTATATATACATATATAGTATGTATACACGATCGAAAACCAGTTTGCGCAAGGACGCAAGCCATGAAAAGCATTATATAGCCACTATACTCCGCTCATATGCTGCGTTCGTTTTATCTCTCTCTCTCTCTCTCTCTCTCTCTCTCTTGCTGGCACGGTCGATGCATCTTTAATGCTTCCCCTTTACGCTCTTCTCCCCTCTTAACTGAGTGTAACACACTTATATGTATCAGTGCTTATAATACGCGTCTCTTTCTCTTTCTCTCCCTCTATGATCTCACAAGCCAAACATCAGCTGAGAGTCTCATCGGACCGAATGTAGATCGCAAACGTGTAGGATTAATACTTGAGATAGCGTAGACGAATAAAGATCCGTTTTTCGCGATAGCGCGCTGTTTTTTTTTTTTTTTTTTTTTTATTTTTATCTTACGTTTTTAAAGCTAATTTTTTAATGTAATTATCTCCGATTATTTATTCTTCATTTATCGGATGAAAATAGTAATGTATTTTTATTTTCAAAAGATAAACTTAACTTGTGCATAAATCTCGATTAAATTTATTTAATTTTAGGAACGAAAAATATTCTTAACACTTACTTGTTATCATACTTTACCTGCATCAAGATAAAAACCTTTCAAGATACAATAAAATAGTTACATTGCTAAATTAATCCTCGGCGACAAGATATTTTTCTCATGCGCAGTTGTCTTTGTATATATTAATAACGTCTGCTTAACATCGAACGAAAATTTCAATCGAAATTACCGATCAGCTCTGTGTCAATGCCAAGCAAAAACGTATACCGCCGTTTTGGCAAGTAAAGCGTAAAAGGGACGCACAAGTCGGCTTGCGAATCACCGCAAAGCAGCTAACCAACTTATAAACCCATAAAATAAAAAAACAAACAAAAAAAAAAAAAAATAAAAAAATGCATAAACCGCATACCCGGTAAAGATCGACGCAACCGACACGTAACGTTTCGCGCGCGTTAAAACGCATCTTCCTTCGTCATCGGTTCTTCTACCTCGCCGGTAGATGCAAAAGCTTCGCTGGCGGATTTCCATATCTCGATTGAGAACGAGAGAGCGAGAGAGTTATCTCCTCAAGCTGACCGACACAATGTTGTAACGTTGCGAAACTCGCGTGTCAAGCTTGCTTCTTTCGAGACTACCTATAGCTTCTATGTACCGGTACAAGACTGTGGGGAAGCTGCGCTTCGCTTAATTATATGCATAAAAGTATCTGTGTGCACTAGTGGTGGTGTTGCGGTAGAATAATTTACACGCATACTTTTTTTCCTCTTTCGTTTGCCGTTCGCGAGTGATTCATGGCGAAGGAAAAAGATTTGTTTCGATAATCTAAGAATATAATTATAATATTATGTATTTGACAGCATTGACAGATATATTATCAGCAAATACTTTTTAATTAAATTAGAAATTAAATTTACTGTATTAAATTCGTTATTTTTAAAATAAATTAAAAAAAATTTCCTTCCAAGTTGTCGGACAAGATTCAACATATTATAAAATTTTAAATCAAGCGAACATAGTAAAATAAGCCGAGGCATAAAAGCGTGACGATTTGAAATAAAGACTGCACCAGGCAATATCTCTCGAATTCAATCTCAAGAAAGAAAAACTTTCTTTTCCGGCTACCAGGCCGTAGCATTGCTCGAATATTACACGACTCGACGCAGCGGGAGCTCCGACACCTTTCGCACAGTGACCTGCAACCCCGGCGTCTCGTCTCCTTTTCTCATTCTAAAGAGTGAAACGAAAGCAAAGAGCAAGAAAGAGATAGAGAAAGAGAGAGAGAGAGAGAGAGTGACGCAACCTTGCAGCTCATCCTCGACTTTCACATTTTTTCGAAAAAGCTTCCTTTTTTCTCTCTCTCTCTCTCTCTCACTTTTTGTATCACGGGGCTAAACAGACAAAACAGCGGTCGCTTTCTCTCTTACAGCCGAGCGCCGAATTTTTCGAGGCAGCGAATCTCCGACCATGAGAAAGCAGCGACGCGTTATTGTGTCTTTCTTTCTCTTTTCCTCCCCTCTCTCTGTCTCTCTCTGTTTCTCTGACAGATTTCAACGGTAAGTCTCTCTCTCTCTCTCTCTCTCTCTTTATGCGTCTAAAAGTTTCACGACTTCGATTTTCTCTCGTTCCCCCGTTTGCTTTTTTTCCTTCTCCGCAGCGACTAAACATTGCATCCTTTGCCCTTCGAGTTTAACGTCGATACTCTCTCTTTCTCTCGTACTTTTCGTACTTTTTCTCCTATACTCTCTAGTTGCGACTTCGAGAAAAATCTCGCGAGTTATTCAAGTTTCCAGTAAACGAAGAGCATCGCGTATGTGTATGTTTGTGTGTGACTGATCACGTGATGCATGGTGAGAAAGTCTCGGTAGTGAAATGTTTAAGCTCCCGTAAGTGTTACACATGTGTGGTGAGCAAAGGAAAAAAGAAAGTATATGAAGCAAAATTTGAAGTATATATTTCATAGTTTAAAGTTTTTTTTTTCTAAATTATTTATTGTTATTCTTTAATAATGCGCAATAAAAGGTATTTTTATGTTGAAAATTTTCCAGTTTTATTAATATACAAATTAATTCAAAATTGCGTCAGACCATAACTAAAATAAATCTATTAGAAATACATCGTTTTCCTAATTAAATATAAATTTTATTGTCATGCAAAAGGAAAATAATTATAAAAAAAAGGGCATAAAATTTCGGGAAATTTTCCAACAGGAAAACGTCAATTCAGCAAGAAAGCACGACGTGAAAGTGACGTTGCGAGGCAGTCGCGCATCATCCGACGGTCCGCAGAAGCGAAGGAACAAGATAACGGCAAGAGCGCGACTATTAGGCGAAATTTATCGCGTCGAACGGCGTATTAAACGAGAATAAAATCAAGCGAGAAAGAGAAAAATAAAAATACAGGAGCTTTAATGACCACTGCTGCCAAGAATTGTGGGGCGAGTGTGTGTGTGTGTGTGTGTGTGTCGCGTGATCGTTGCCGTATGCGCAGGTCGTGTCAAAAATGACGTAGTCCGAGAGCCCGCGCCAACTGCGATATCTTTTCAACGAGGTTAAGAGACGCATCGTTCTCTCTGCCATTAATATGCGCTCTCGCGCGACTATGCCGTACGCGAGCGCGAATCTCAGCCGTTGATAAATTTATAATATTATATATTCGAGTGATCAAGTTGGAGAAAAAGGAATTTTGGGCTATTACCAAATTATTGCAGAAGATTCTGATCCGCTTATGCAATGATTAATATAATTAACTTATACTCGATAAATTATTTTTTGACAAAATTGGTAAAATGTATTGTTTTTCGTTTATTATTATTATTATTATTATTATTATTATTATTATTATTATTATTATTATTTATTATTATTTTTTTTTACCTGCAAATACGATGAAATTTATTACCAATATTAAAAACTTACTTGAGAAACTTTTTAAAAACTTAAATATTTATTAAGTAAATATGAGATAAAATTATAGCAACGATTATTATTGAGGTAAGAATGATTAATATTGATTAAATCAAAAAAATTTATGCACATGGAAATTACAAATTAAGTTAAATTACACCCAAACAATATGATTAATATACTGAATTATTCAAATTATTATTACCACGTTGAAGATGTTATAAGGAGTGCGCTGTAAATGATATTTAAATGCATGTGAAAATACGTTTTTAATTACTCTATTACACAGCATATTTTCTACCATAAACTAATCAAATTAAGATCTCGTATCGAATTAAAAATAAGCGGCTTTGAACGCTTCTATAACTTAAGCATAAATTCGCGCAGTTAGTTCGATAAAGAAGAATATAGTACACCTTTAAATTAAAGCTAGTTGCACGTATAAACAAGCGACGAGCGATTATTCAAGTGCTCCCGTAGTCAACCAACAAAATTCGCTTTGCGCAAAGAAATTTAAAATTACTCACGCGTCGTAACGCGTTAATGACGGATAATTAGCAATAAGTAAAGAAAAAAAAAAAAAAAAGGGTGCGTTATCTAACTCTTCCGCTCTGGATCGGCGTTACGTTTCGGAGTCACCGTCATTATCGTCGACACCGTCGACAACGTCGTCATCGTAATCATCGCCTATCTTCGTTAATATAATATGCTGCTGCATGCGCGCACAAATTTTGCGATTCAACAAGCCATGACCCTTTCTCTCTCTCTCTCTCTTTCTTTCTCTCTCTTTCTCTCTCTCTCTCTCTCTCTCTCTCTCTCTCTCTATCTTTCTCTCGTGAATCGTAACGCACGTGTTCCCTTACGGCTGGGTAATTAGAATTCATGGTGCGCGCCACTTACTTTCCGCACGAGGGAGAGAAAGAGGAGAGGGGAGAAGCTCCTCCCACCGCGCGACTTGCGTATCGCGAGAAAAGGACGACCCGCGGATAATTCATAATTTAAGAGAAACTCGTGCCGGGGATTACTCTCGAACTTGTGCCTATAGGGACTGAATGCCTTTTTTTTCTTTTTCCCTCTATCTCTTTTATACTCGTACATATGCGTTAACACGTGTGAGATGCGTATCGTCAACTCGCGTGATAAACTCACATATAAGGCGACGTTATACTCTTTTCTAATAATTTTTTAAAAACATGGAAAAGTGATAATTACGAGAAAGATCGAGAAATACATCACCCGACGGAAAATGAAAAACGAGCCAACGAGTTTGAGATTCGTGCTAGAGCGGGATAAATTATATTTCGTTGACAACGGTGCGTTTACCTTCGGGATGAAATTTTCGAAGTTGTCGAAAAAAAAGGGAGACGAACCAAAGGTAAACTTTTAAACGTGTAATTTTGAATTGAAATTTATCGTTAGATATACTGGACATAATTACATTGCGTTTTTTTTTTTTTTTTTTTTTATATTATTAATTTAGTATTTACAATAGATATTTAAACATTTAAATAACCATTCAATTATTAACGTATAAATTACCAACTTATCTAAAACATTATCTTATTAGAAGGTTTAACATTCTATGTATAAATAAAATATACACAATACATTTTGTATCTTATATGCGTTTTTGATTGTTCGAAGATTTTTGGTGAGTTATCGAGTTTAACATATACAAAATTTTCAATGCGAAATTAACCTTGGTGTATTAATTAAGCTTGTTTTAACATATTTTTAAAAAAATGAGAAAAGTATATACTTTTTTAAATGTATATAATAATGGTTAATGCGATAAATTGAAGATAAGACTATTTACATTCTAAGAATACCTACTCGATTTTTATCTACACCATTTTAATGTGCGAGTTAGAAAGAATATATAATAAATGTCTTTTTTTTTTTTTTTAAAGAATTTTCAGAGTGCAAAGTTTATCTTCGGCATTGTTTTAATAAATTTCTTTAATAAAAGAAAGTCATAGTTAATAATACTTAAAACTACTCTACATCTCAACTTTTTAAAATTAAACGATACATAAAATACATGGTAAATTGCACATATAACGTCTGCTATTCTGTCTCCCACTACCTCTTTATCTCACATATTTAAAAAAAAAAAAAATTCACCGATAATTATTCTCGGATGCTCGATCATCTCGAGAAGAAGAACAAATTTGTTTTTATTATCACCCAAAACATTGTGATAATTTCGAATACACGGCACTAATTATTCTGGAACCTTTTGCAACCTTCGCAGGAAATCTCGCAGGGAGCGTTTTAGTTTGTCTCTCTCTCTCTCTCTCTCTTTCTCTCTCTCTCTCTCTCTCGTTACTCGCTTTTCCCAAAACGACTCCTCGCGCGCGCGCGCGCTCGTCTCTCCCTAAAATTATAGAAGAGAGACCTTTATTTTGGCGCGAGCAGTGTTAGTTCGCGGGACCTGGGAGACACGCCGGAGTGCAAAGTTTTGACGCTGTCCCGTAAATCACGCCTGGCGTGGAACGCTCGACTCGCTCTCCTTCTCTCTCTCTCTCGCTCTTTCTCTTTCGAGGCGTTCGAAACGAGTTTCTCTCTGTCTGTCTGGCTTCGCTGACTCTCTCGCACTGTGAAATCCTCCAGCTCTCTTGTGCGATCTCTCTATTTTTTCCTCCTCTTTTTCGTTTTTTCCTTTTTTTTCCTTTTTTTTTTTTTTTTTTTTTTTTTTTCTTTAATTTCGCTTCGCAGTATCTCTCTTTCACTTTTGCGTTCAGTTTAACAGCTTTCGTGTTCGCCACGTTTTTTATTACGAGATTTTGATAATGGATTTAAATATTTCCGCGATAAAAATTTAATCGAATCATTTTAATTTGATTGATTTTATTTTACAATATATTTTTATTATGAAATTTACGCGTCGTAAATTAATTTCGATATGTTTTCAAACCGATTATTTTTGAATATGTTGTACGGTAGACTACTCGATCGTTTAATCACGGAACATTAAAATTAGCGAAAAAATCGATGTCGTAATTTCTTAGAGAGTTCATTGACACCGACGAATAAGAAAGAAAGGAAGGAAAGCTCCCTGACCCGAGATACACGTCGCCGAGGAATCGTACTCGCGAATTACGCGAAAGAAACTCAATTTAAAGTTGAAATTCTTTCCCCATCGTTATTATCTTGCAATTTTGTTTAGCCTACTTTTCATCCTATCTCTCTTGCAAGTTTGTCTATCGATTCGCCTTTCTCTCTCACTCTGTTACTCTTTTTCTTTCTCTTTGTCCCTTATGGCTTATCTGCCCTCTTCCTCTTTTTCTCTCTCTCTCGTGCGCCGCCTCTCCCCTCTTTTTTTATTCTTTCTTTTTTTCACCCTCCATCGCACGAACCGCCGTCTTTGTTCTCACTCTATCTCCATCGTCAGCATTTTCAGACTCACTCTTTCTCTCTCTCTCTCTCTCTCTCTCTTTCTCTCTTTCTCTCTTTCCTTCTCTTTCTTTCTCTCTCTCTCTTTCATTGCCTATATCTTTCTCTTCGTCGCTCTGCCTTATTCTCGATCTCGTTCTCTTTCTCCGGTGCGAGTTCGCTCGCCGTATGTCCCTCGGACGCCAGACGCGCAGGATGTACCGGCAGCCGCCATCATATAACGGGAGAATTATTTCAGTTGAAATGTTCATGTGGGCTTCAGTTAAAGGATAATTTAACTGTTATCTTTTCATTATGAATTATTAATATAATTTTGAATTGAGTAATAATGGCAGTTGCTACTTCGATCATTTTTTTTCTTACTTTTTTTTTTTTTTATGTAATGACGAATAAATTGTGCGGTGGTTTTAGAAAATGCAAACTATTAAAATTGTTTACATATGGTTATTAAGTACTAATAATTTAAAAGAAGTAATGTGATTTATATCAATGAGATGTACGTTTATTTTCGATAAAAATGAAATATTATCTCGAAAACTTTATCAAAGGTAAATATTTTTTCATCCAATTAATTTGTTTAATTTTACCTAATAAAATATACATTTAATCAAGCAGTGACTACTTCAATTATTAGAATGATAGTTAAATATAAGGTTGATAATATTCTTACCAGTATATAACACGCACCGTAAAAAGAATTCACTCTCCCAAAGACTAACTATAAATAACCGCGGCGAGAAGAAATGAGAGAAAAAGAGATGTCGCCTATTCGAATTAAAATTGTCGCCTTGGACGTTCATACCATACGTAGGCCAATTAAATCTTTGACGAGGATGATTCTACTACACACGTGTACGAGTTTGCTCACGTCGAAAGCAAAACGAACGAATGCATGGCGCTGCTAATACATATTTTTTTTCCGTTGACTTTTGGCTTCTTTTAACTTCATTCCGACGGCGGCCCGATTCGCTGGAATTTTGAAGCCAGATCCTATTTGGGATATTCCACCTGTATACTTACAACGTACTAAGTACAAATTATCCTTCTCGTTATATATATTCTTGAATACGAGTTATGTGAAAAAAAATAAAGCGTGAGAAAATTTTTTCGAGAATTAATTAGCAGCATTTTTTAAGCGCACAGTTGTCCAAGCAATGAAAAATAAAAAATTAAATAGACAATTACAGATGCGTTTAACCAACATATGATGGTAGACCGAGTGACAAAATTCAATTGAATTTATTAGCAAACTCTGCTTTAACACCTAATTAAATAAAATTATAAAAAAAAAGAGAATAAATAACAAATTTTCCATCAAGATTAACGAGCAATTAAATTTTAAAATTCTTCCATCGATTATAAAATTCCATCGAATCTGCATGAAAGAAAGAAAAAGTAAATAAAGAAATAAGTATACAATATCTACATAAGATATTGCGCGAGTTTTGCGATGTACATTGGCGAGTTTTCATTCTGCCAGTGAGCGCGCGAGCGCGATGTAATCAGTAAGAAAAAAAATTAAACTTGAATGAGGTGGGTGTTACGAATGCTCACCCGACGTTAGTCATGTCCAACCGATAAGCGAATAAAATCCTTTGAAATACCCCGCTGAAGAATTAATTACAATCCCTGATTATTCTTTGCGAGCTCGCGCGATGTCTAGATTCGCTTAGAGAAACTGGGCGTTACATTGGCCGTCGGCATAATTCAAACTTTAAAATATTCCGATGATAATGTAAAAAGTGTTTACGAAATTTTGTTATTATTACCGTATTTATCATTTATTTACTTTCGAATATAATGGATAAATATTTTATATTTTAAATAATTCTACGTTTTTACAAATCTGGCACACAATTAAAATTCGTCGACCGATATCATAATCGCGAATTAATAATAATCAATTGATTTCAAAAGTAGATTACCAAATATACTCGAGAAAGTGTAAATGATAGTTACAAGTAATTAAATCCATATTACACTCGTGCACCAAATTTTACACCCACGAATATACATAAATATATCGGCATCAGACGCGCGTAACCTTTAAATTTCCCCATCCTTACGTAACCAAATTGTTCACAGAGAGTAAATGCAGACACATAAACGACTGCAGCACAATGGCACATAAACACAGAAGCTAATCGTGTCGCGTGCAAATTCGAGTCCACCTTCGCCACACACACACACACACACACTCACGTCACCCCTTTGCCGACTTCTCGATCGCGCCATAAATATTCTATATCCCTTCTCTTCTTACACATAGTCCCCGCTTACTCAACTCGCTCTTATTCTCTCATCGTCGATTAGTTACGATTGTTTGTTTCTTCCAAGTAAGAAAGAATGCGATACGTTTCAGATTCGTCCCGGCGAGATTCGAGTGTACATCTTTTTCTCTTAAACTTTGGAGGTTAATTTTTGTATATTATGGCCGTCGATTTCCCGCCCGTCTACGTTTAACTCTTCGTATATATACCCGCATGACGACGACGGCGCGGCGTGGAGTAAGTAAGAATAAAAAAAAAAAAGAAGAAAGAAAAAAAAAAAAAAGCGAAAAAGGAGCTCGAAGAACGGCAGCTGCTCTTTAAGCTCCCTTCCTTGCCAGTGTACACGCAGAAGACCACCTTATACATACACGTATATACTTACACGCGCGTGTACTTTTTCTCTCTTTTTCTCAGTACGATCTTTTTCTCTTATTTTTTTTCTCGTCATTTCTTTCTTAGCTTTCTGCTCCTCTATATACCCGCACACGTACGGCCATCTCCTGAGGGCTTCATCCCCTCTCGGTTTGCGAGAGGAAGTCAAGAGAAAAAGAAAGATAGATAGATAGATATAGAGAGAGAGAGAGAGAGTGAGAGGAAGAAAGAGAGAAAGAGCGCGTTTGCAAAAGGAGGTGGAGAGAAGGGCGAAACGCACGCGGGGTGCCGGCGGGATATTGGATCCGGGCTTCGCTCTCGGGGTGGGGTAACTTTGACAAGTTGACAAGAGCACAAAGGCCGCGCGGCGGTTCTCTCCCGGTTGCAGCGAGCGAGGGCAATATGTATATACATATATGTGTACGCCGAGCGAGCGAACCAAGGGAAGGAGGCGTCGCGACGCTTCTGTGTAGGCAGGAGAGGGGGAACGAAAGCTGACGGCTCTCTCCCTCTCCGACGGCTTGTCTCTTGTACGTATACGCGACGGTCTTGAATATGCATGGTTGCTGAAGAGACAGCCACTGAGAGAGAGAGAGAGAGAGAGAGAGAGAGAAAGAGAGATAAAGAGAGAGAGAGAGAAGAATAGTTATGCCTTGTTGTTTGCTGGAATTATTATTTTTTTCTTTCTTTTTTTTTTTTTTTTCGAAACGTTGCTTTGTGCTATGTTTGCTTACCGAGATTCGTCATTGTCGAGTTTCGTTTTGATTTGAATAGACAGATGTTTGTAAGAAAAATTTATTTCGTTCGAGATGAGATATAAATTATTGTTTAGGCATTTTGGACTGATATTGATCTAAGAAACAGTTGGCGTTTGTTATTTAGCCGTAATTTAATTAAAAATTTTTATCAAAGAGATAAAAATATAACTTAAAGTTTGAATGAATATTTTTATTCAAAAGTCTATTAATAGAAGGATTTTTATTATTTTTAAAACGTAGCTGAAAATTCTTTAGAAAAAGATAGGCGTAGGTTTTACTTGAAGAAATTATTTCAAGACGCGTACTAAAAGTAAAGAAAATAATATCTAATTAAAACTAAAGTGTTTTTAAAGCACACAATTGAATCAGCGAATCGTGCATTAATTAACCAATAAAACATAATTTAAGAAAGTATCGATAAACCATCGCTTTTCAACGCACATAAATACATGGGATACATATAAATATAAACAACATCGTTAATATTAAACTTGTACGCGTGCGCGTGAGCGGACCAAGCCGAACACGCGCGCGTGACTCATCCGAGCGCGAGTTGAGTAAATTTTTCTTCAAGAAAACGAGAGGGTCGCGACTTAAGATTGTGTAAGTAGATTGCCACATACACAAATACACCCATTGCTACATACACATAAACACACCCACGCACATGATGTATAAATATAGGTACACTGGATCGACGGTTCGCGAACAAAGAGAAACCCGGCTCGACCCCGTTGTAATCGCGTCGCGGCGAACGAAATTCGGCTCGTGTCCCAGGGCGGGATATATATCGAGAGTAAAGTCCGTGTATAATCGGGTATAGATAGGGAGGAAGACGAAGACGAGGAGAGGGAAATCCAATATCGAAAGTTAAAGTCGTCGTTCCGTGATGGCGGCCGACACCCTGGAGGGTAACGCAAGAGCGTTATTCGTGAGCCTTCTTCGTTCGTTTACCCCTCCCCTCCCCCTCACTCGACGCATGAGGAGGGGAGAGGGATGCGAGCGTTTAATTAAATCAGGGTATATCGCGATAAAGCTTCGAAAAAGAGAGAGAGAGAGAGAGAGAAAGTATTGCGAGGAAAAGAAAATCTGTTGCGGGAGAATGATTCGGCTCGATGCGAAATCTACCGGCTGTAAAATGTGATCTTTCGAATTTTAATGCCGTGCGGAGCGAATTACGAGGAGACGGGAAAAAAAAGTTAATGGATAAAATAGTCAAGTTGGCGCGATGCTTATGTAATGAATGCGAAGTCAACGTTGAAATGCCCTTGTATTTGTTTATTCTGAATGCTTTAGTGTAATGCTGATGAATAATTTGATATAATCAAATATTGGCTGCTTGCATTGTCAAGTAAAATATATGAAAAATGTTAGGTTTACCTTAAAGTATGTCTGACTATACTCTTTAGAATAAAAATAATTATACAAAATGCATATTTTTAAACAAATATCTGCCAAGCTTTTGATAATTATACTAACTATAACATAACATCAGATCGTTGTCTATACTTATCGGTAAATTTAATTGACTCGATGGCTATAAATAATTTAAAATATCGCATTTAGCATTTGTGATTGACAAGAATGGTTAAAAAGATCCACAACTAACAATGGCACGTGAAAGAAGGATAAGAAACAAGGATAAAGAAAGAAGCTAAAGATAGAGAGAGATTCCACAACGTGTGTCTATAGGCCATCGCTGAAACGTATATGTATATATATACACATACACATCTATGTACATAGATTCAACTAAAAGATTTATGCACTCTCGCGTGGCGAGACCATAATTCAAATTTTCCCGCGCGAGGGGGAAGCGCGCGCGCGCGTGAGCGAGCGTTCATTGAAAAGAGAAACAGAAAAAAAAAAAGATAATAATGAAAGGAAGGTATTCGTGGTTGCGGGATGCGCTACGATGAATATATATACATATATGTGCATACTATCGTACGGCGAGAAAGACGCCCGTGAAAATGCCTCGCATGATTTTCCACAATGGCCAATTCTATCGCGCGCTTTCGCGCTCGCTCCGATATAATCGACGCTCGATATCGGCAATAAATATCTCACCTAACCACGCGCATAAAAGACACACATACTCGTATACACACATGTATGCGTACATATATACATGTATTTAGAAGAAATAAGGACCAAGTGCGCAGTCATTCGATTCCATTTTCCCTCCAATCGCACCCCTCTCTCTTGTCTCTCTCTCTCTCTCTCTTTTCGTATAGTATATATTTTGTCCTATCGGTGGGCGAACGTATGTATACATGTAGACGCGTACGACCGCGAAGTGTTGTTATATAAGGTTGTCTGTGTTATGATTTATCACCGTTGAAAATCAAGTTCGAAACGTTCGGAGATGACTTCTTGGTCAATAGATGAAAGGCGAAATGCTTTTTGATAAAAATTTTTTACGCGGTTATGTAGAAACGGTTGGATTGAGAAAATAATTTTTTGCTGAAAAAAATAAAATTGTTTTGTGAAAGAATAAAAAGAGTTTACAGTATTTTTTTTTTTTTTTTTTTTTTTTAAGAATAAAATTATGCAATATTTCACACGAATTAAAAATTGGGTAGTTTAAATAATGTGTAAGAAATAAAAGTTGCTAAAAATTTGCACAACTTGTGCGAAATTTATTTAAATTCTTATTGTATACTATAAAGTAAACATTACATGTACTGGACGTGAAATTCACGGAATGTAAAGTGTTAAATTAAAAGAGGAGAAAGAACATTTAACGATTTTTTTAACACCTTTACATATTTAAAACAAAATGGCCACATAAGCTAGCATCATAAAATTCCATAAAATACAAAAAGAAAAAAAAAAGGCTACTCTAGCGATGATTAAACTATTCCATCGTCAAAACGTGTCGATTTATATTCTACGTTGCTTCTCGACTTAATAATTAGGTCGTCCTCCTTTTTCTTTTATACAATCCGTCCCTCCGCGTGCGTTCTTTTAGATCAGATCGGTAGTACAAAGCGGAATTCCCGTTCGGTAACTTTTCGAAAAGCAGAGAAGAGAAAAAGAGAGAAAAAAAAAGGTACATAAAAGCGAGTACAGAAGAAGAAGAAGAAGTTACGCGCGCAAAGTTGTAATAAAGAAAAAAAATGAAGAAATATATAAATTATATACGTATTTTAAAAGAGCAGCAAAACCTGCGCTGCAAGATGCGAGAATACGCACGAGACGAATATGAATTTTCAAAGTCGCGTGCGCGCTTAGTAATTCGGAAAAAAAAAGAACGAGCAAACGAACCTCGCGCTCGTTTCTTTCCTTTTTTTCTCTTTATTTATTTAATTTTTTTTTTTTTTTTTTCTCATTTTTTTTTTACATAAGCGAACATATTTTTTTCTTTTATTTCTATTTTATTTTTCATCCACGTAATTCGGCGAGACTGAGTTGACCGACGATGCGTCAGAACTCGCCGACTTATCTTACGGCAAAATCTTTTGCGCATGCTTTGTTTGCTCTTTGTAATAAGCGAGTACTGGCATTTCTTTTTTTTTTTCTTTTATACGTCGTTGTCGTCGCGACTATATTTTTACATATTTGCGAAATAAAAATGTCAAAAAAAAAAAAAAAAAAAAAAAAAAAAAAAAATGACAGTTGTTTTGTATTGAGCAAGTTTTTTCAGTGCCATTGCACGCGTAAGTGTTTAACACAAGTTTTTGTAAGCGTTTGAGAAAATAACGGTAAGTGTAAATCGAGTCAACTTATATAATTTTATGTCGATTTTTTAAGAAATTTTTAAATTATAGAATTAAATTTTCGTTACTTCCTTCAGATGATAAATAGGGTCATAATTCGATTTCTACGCGTGTAATAAAGTAATCAAAAATACTTGAAAATTTTAAATGTTTAAAAAAGTCATTAATCTAGTATTAAAGAAATAAGGTTAAAAACATTTCCAAATAGAAAGCTTATCCTTTTCACATTTTCCTAAAAATAAATTATCTTGAATCCAATCGAATTTTTCTAAATCCTCCATATCAACCGCTCAAAATAATTTCTTCTTCGAAACTGTCATAAAAGAAAAAAATTAGCTCATATCGCCGAATAAATTAAATTTAGAAAACGAGAAAAAAAAAGGACACCGCAATAAAGAAAAAAAAAAAAAAAAAAAAAAAGAAAACTTCGATGTTCGTTCATTAATAATCCGGCGACATTATACATGCGTGTGAAAAGAGACAAATGCGTCCACGTTCGGGTTAATGAAGCAGTCGGTTACAAGAGTTCTTAAGCTACCGGTGCCTCGTAAAGAAGAAACGAAACGGGCAGGCTTATAATCGCCGGCGAAGGTCCACCAAAATACAACCGACCGTATATGCTCGTTCTTCTCGCGCCATGCTTAAGATCTCACCGTGCGATAATGCGGGGGTGTCGCACTTAGCGGCACGTTTGTCTCTCTTTCTCGGTGTATACACCACAGTAACGACGATTCTTGATTTCTCTATGTACTCTAGTTAAGTTAAACAATCGCCTATTTTATAAACATTATATATTCACGAAACAACAAAATCTATCGTGTCGAGCGAAACTCTAAAGAAAAAGAAGAAGAAGAAAAGAAAAAGAAACTTTACCGTGTAGCCAAGTCGATATCGCGTCTATTTATATATACACACATCGCTTTGGAATTAGCTTCGATGCGCGTGCACGTGGATACGAGCAATTTGTAAACAACGCGTGGTTTTTTTACGGTCTGAATATTGGTATCGGGATCTCTCTGGTATCGAAAAATTTTTGGTAATTAAAAAGAGAGCAAATCTGTACGCTCACATTATTTTTCTTTATCGACATAAATGCGTCAAAGTTGAGTAAATACAACGCAGTATTACAACATCGCCTGTACATATGTGTATCGCGAACGAAATTATAACGTTCAAATTATAATTTTAAATTGAAAAAGCGATCGTTACATTCGTTCATACTAGATGCTAATTGATAATTTGCAACTTCGAACAGTACACTATGTCTAAGATTTTTGTTATTCCGATTTGATCGAATAAAACGTATTCGAATATGCTTCGATTTCGATTACACATAAAGGCTATCCAAATTAATAATATATTAAATATGAATCACAATACGATCTTCGTTACAAGCATTTATATTCAAAATAAAATATAAATTAAACTTAGTTTACCCAAGCGATTACGAAACAATTGTATATTATATTAATAATATCATAAACGATAAGACTCACCCTTATTTAAAAAAATCTTCCCGCTAATTCCGCGCTTACGGTCGAACGGCGTTACCGGGCCTCGTCGTACGTATAGCGACGGCCTTGTCGCGACAAGGGCATCGTCCATAATATGCAATCGCGAGTTACAGTTGTGACAGCGTTCGTCGCGTAATGTCGTAATAATCCACGCAACGACGGTAAGAAATCATCGGAGACGAGAGATAAGAGATACCTCGCGAAAGGCCACCTCCTTATCGCGAATTCGCGGCGTTTCTCTTTTTTTTCCTCTCCGCTGAAAGCCTGAGGCGAAAGAGAGAGAGAGAGAGAGAGAGAGAGAGAGAGAGAAGGAGGAAAAAGAGCGTCGAGAATAAGAAGGACGCGGGCGCGAGAGACCGCTTGTGCAAACGCCGTCGCAATTAAGTGTGCACAGGTGCGCGTCAAATGTATGTAATCGACGCGATTGTCAGACGCGCGGACATTTGTTATTAAGTGCGGAGTAGTTTCGAGCCGATCGTCGATACGCAAGGAGTTCGCTCTTCGACGTGACAGATCGCGACCGAAGCTCCCGTGGTATTTTTTCATCCAAGTCCTGCGTGCGATAACGTACGAATGCCATGCATGATATATATATATATAAACATGATGTATAACGTCGGCGACGATATTGTTTCAATTGATGAAACTATACGTTATGACCTTCGAATTTATTCTGCACGTTGCTTACTCGCGGCCTGATCGCTTTGCCTTTTCATCGATTTATTTAAGCTTACTGGCGGCTTATGTTTAAATAGATTTTTAAAATAAATAACTTTAATCTTATATACCGATGTTAATAAACAAAATACGACATGTTTTTTTTTTTTTCATAAACATGATAAAGAAATATTAATTTAGAGTTTGTCGTTTACGATTCTTCAAGTTGTTAAAGTACTTATTTAATATTAAACATGATTAAAAAACGAAATATAAATTTTAAATTTCTCCAAGTTATTCTTTTAATTTGAATTTTTATTCCGAATAACTTCTTCGTTTGAAATACCTTGATAAAAGCTTTCGACGTTATCATCTTCAATCACCCTTATGTCTATTATCGTAAGGCGCCTTATCCATGACTGCACAATCCTTGCACAACGATCATTCATCGGTAAAATACGAAATATCGTCGCCCATTGCTGTGTAGCAACGAAACAAAAAGAAATAAAATAAGTCACACGCGAGTGGAGGCACTGATTTCGCACGTAAAATCCAACACATCACTCGTGGAAATTCCCGGCATATTCCATTCACTTTACGCGACGAACGAGTAATTGCAAAAACGAAAATAACTAAAAGCTCGAAGCGAGCTCTGTCTACCAGAAAAAAAAAACAGGCAAACTCACGCGCGCGCGCGCGCGCTCTCTCTCTTCCCGACAGCGATCGGTCGCAGCGGCACAAGTGAGCAGCAAGAGAACACAACTCGCGCGCGACTCTCTCGGCGTGCGTTGTTAGAGTCCCTGAGTCTCTCTCTCTCTCTCTTTCTCTCTCTCTCTCTCTGTCTCTCTCTCTTGCTTGCGCCGCGGGTGAAGACAGAAACGAAGCTACACAATGTGACGACTAGCTAGCGCGTACAGAAAAAGCACGCGAAACTCGGAGAGAAACATACACGCGTGCGCGCGCGAGAAAGAGAAAGACGGCGAAACAAACTCGTGTTAAGCGGGAAAGAGCTAGGGAGAGAGAGAGAAAGTCGGAATACGAGAGAGAAAGAGAGAGAGAGAAATAATCGACGAGGGAGACACGTGCGTGTGCGTGAGCCGAATGAATGTGTGCAGAGAAGCGTATCCTCCACGTCGAGCGTACTACGAAACGGACGAGAGCGTCGAGCTGTCAGCGCAACCCCGACCCAACCCCTCGATATTCTCCTATAGCGAATCCCCCCTCTTAAACTCTTACTCTCTTTCTCTTTCTCCACACGCAGTTTCGTTTCTCTTCTCCCCACCTCGAGACCTTTCACTCATTCTCTTTCACTCTCTTTCTATCTAACTATATATCGTCTCGCTCGTTTGTTCGAACGAACGTTCGTTGTATTCGTATGTATCCACCCTCGACTGGCTGCCAGCCGCGGAGAGGGAGGAAAAACACGACGCGAAGTAACGATGGATACAAAGGTAGCGCGAGAGAAGGAAATCAAAAGTCAAGCATGTATATTATAGGAGGTATATTGACAAAAAAAAAAAAAAAAAAAAAATTGAAAGTGCGCGCCACTCGCGCGTCTTTTTCCCCTTTTAGCCGCTGGGCCGTCGTAAATTCTTTGGCCATTGCCCACCTCCGGCGCTGGACCAACCCCTCTTTAGTCTTTTGTCTCACTCGCGCGCCATCGAGGCCGCCTTTGCTGCTGACTTCCTTCGTACGACAGGAAGTAGCCACTGAGAAAATAAAACGTCTCGTGAGTGAATTTTTCGAAAAGTCGACCGTACGATTTTTCTGGAGGAATGCTCTAGTTTGTTTTTTTTTCTCGTATCTTTTTTTTTTTTTATTTTTTGTTATTTTCTTTTTTAAGCGGTCATTTGTTGATACGTATATTTAAGAAAAAAAAAAAAAAAAAAAATACAGAAATCGAAAGATGAGTAAACAAAAATATATAAAATAAAAAAAAAAATGATATTTACACAATTTGACTGGGAGAATTGAGCATTGGGAAATTCAAGTGTCTGACGTCTTTGTTTCGGCAGCTGACATTAATTCGGAATGCGAGCGACTATATCAGTTAGAGAGCATTATTCAAAAACTCTGTGAATGCTTACCCCAATTTATGTAGACCGTGAATAATCAACTTGATAAATAATAAAATAAAAGATAAGAATCCAGAAAAATCGGATATAATTTAACGCAAGTGATACTGTGTGTTATTATTGCTTTTATTAATAAAATGCAGATAAAAAATAGGCTTTTATTTTAATTTTAATTTTTTTTTTTTTTTACAATATTTGATTAATTAAATTAAATTAAATGTGAAATTAATAAAAAAAAGAACATTTAACAGTAATTATTAAGTAAACAATAATAGAAAAGCAAAAGTAATGAAAAACAATCGCAAATTCATGAATATTCAAATAGTGGTTAATCTCAAATTGAAATCTTGCGAGGGCGAATGATACAACTTAAAATATCAAGCCTGTAATAAAATGCGCCTCGAGTCGATTCGAGTTAAAAATTATTCCCTCTTACAAACTGAGTCTTCAAAAGAGAAAAAGAAGAAAAAAAAAACAATGAAAGAGAAAAAAAAAAAGATAAAATTAAAGGACGCGGAAAATAAATGAAAAACGACGGAGGTGGGGTCGATATCGCGGTTGCGCCTAGACCGAAACCGCAGTTACAAGCTGTTTCTCCTCGGCTGGCCCTCGCATACATAAAGCCTCGTGAGCTTATGATGACTCTATCCAATCGACTCGCTCGATTTCTCATCCACATTCATCCTCCTTCGTGGGCCGAGCAGCAGCGCGCGCGCAGAGAGTTCTTCGTGTACGCGTGCAGCCAGACAGAAGAAAGGAAAAGGCGGCGATCGAGGGAACGAAAAACGGACAGGGAGATAGAGATAGAGAGAGAGAGAGAGAGAGAGAGAGAGAGAGAGAGAGAGAAAGGGAGAGAGAGGAAGAGAGAGAAGAGCGAGAAGCGCCTATGATTTACGAGCACCATTACAGTCCCGATAATTATATGCTGCCCCGTAAGACCCCTTTACACTCCTCCCCACCCCTCCCCCACCCACGTGTATATGTTTTATATGAAAAAGTGAGGGAGATAGGTATGTGTATGTGTGTGTGTGTGTGTATAAACGCGATATCCTGCCTCCGCGGCTGACCGGTACAGAAAAACGGTGCCGTGTGCGTTGGCCGATTGTTCCGATCGTTTCGAATGGCTACGTGTATATATAGGTGTTCGAAGGTATTCGCGATCGAGCTTTGTTGTTCGAATACACATGAATATATCCACACACACACACACCGAAGAAAAGGGTCGTCCGCTACGTCCATCCGGTCTCGTAATTTCAGCTTTAAATTATGGGTGTTATAACGCAAACGGATCGATCGCTCGAATCGAACACTACTCGGAACTCTGTGGATATAACTCGCTCTCCTC
The DNA here is from genome assembly GCA_949987625.1 of Chalcis sispes. Taxonomy (NCBI): domain Eukaryota; kingdom Metazoa; phylum Arthropoda; class Insecta; order Hymenoptera; family Chalcididae; genus Chalcis; species Chalcis sispes. The sequence continues at coordinate 11,987,234 of OX465097.1, forward strand.
CTTCATCGCGACTAATTTTCGTGTCGATCGACCGATTAACGAGAGATCAAAAGGATTTTTTTTTTTAAAGTTTGTAGAGAGAGAGAGAGAGAGAGAGAGAGAGAAAGAGAGGAGAGACAGGCTCAATGTTTCTTTCTTTGTTTTTTTTTTAATAATACAAAGAATTCTTAAGTAATTTTTATACTTGAAGTACAGGTTTACGCGAACAAATATTTAAGCGACATTGAGCAGACGCAAAAAATTTTGCAAATTTAAATCAAGCGTCAAGTTAGCGACTGCATAATTAATTAATGTTATGGCTCGCATTATAAGCCGATGCCTAAAAACATTCATTTCATAGAATTTTACTGTTACAACATTCTTGACGAGTGGAACGTATAAGTCAAATTTAAATTTAAATAGTAGTCAAATAATATTTCACTCAAAAAATATTCTTCATTTTAAACTTTCAGCTGGCTTAATTATTCGCGATAAATAAAACAAAGAAAAATAATAATCACAATGTTCACCACAACTAATTACAATCGTTAGAATCCATATCCCCAAACTATCAAATGTAACGCTCGAAAACAATCACTACTCCCTGAGCTCAATCACCGAGAAAATGAGAGAAAGAGAGAGAGAGAGAGAGAGAGAGAGAGAGAGAGAGAGAGAGAGAGAGAGGAGAGGGAAACGAACGAGGGGCATTAAAGAGTAAAGCCCGCGCGCAACTCGAATAGCAAAAGTTTCGTCCCGAACACCCCGTGGAAAATCAGCACACACTCGAGAGAGCGCGCGCTCGCTTACTACGAGAGCGATGCCGCTCGTAAATATTGCAGTTGCAGCAAGAGAGAGAAAGAGAGAGAGCACCAAGCAGCTATTCTTACTACACCCTGGGGAACTCCTATTACGCTGATTCTCTTACAGCCACCATAATCATCTAAGTATCTCCTTGGGTCCGTACTTTCTTATACTTGCCTTCTTTCTTTTTCTCGTGCAAAATCGCGTAAAAGACGCTTCTTCGCTTCGATTGATATTAATCTGTAGAATAATCATTCTGTGATTTTGTTTAAATTAAAAGACAGCCAATTTTTTATATTTTATCTTGTTTTTTTTTAAATACACCGATACTTAAACAATTAACGTTGCGCAAGAACTCACGATGTGCTATTAATTTAACAAGCGTCAAAGTGAATTAATCAAAACGTAAATCTTTATTTTACTTTACAATTTATGAATAATGCAAACTTGAAATTGAAAAAAAAAATGTTTTGTTTTCCGAGAACAGTAGCATTTTTTCTTTTTTAAAGAAAAATATAATGATTTATTTTCTGCTTGAATTGTTAAATTTAAAAATTTTTAAAAGTGCATGGGTCATTCAGGTGAAAAAAAAAAATAAAAAAATAAAAAAAAAAACGCAAAAAGTTTTCGTGTAAACTTGTCAATCGTTCGGCGTCGTTAGCTTTCTATATTTATAAAGGTAAAGCTAACGCCGCCGTCGTTATCGTCGCCATTCTTATCGACAAGTGTTTTTAGACACACACAATTTGTCGTCATATCTCTCTTTGCACATATATGTACATATTTTATACACGCGCATTTGAATCGGAACACGGCGTCGCGACACTCATTCCCTGCAGAAATACAAAAAAAAAAAAAAAAACATTGTACGCGAAAATACAGAAATATGTTCAGATATACATGTTCAGATGTACTCGTATATGTATATCGGAAAATACCTAATACATATTCATACACGTAACAGACGTCGACTATGTCCCATATACTTATAGCGTGTAAATATCACCATTGTCTTTTCCACGGCGATTGAGACATCGAGTGCGCCCGAGCTAATGCGCCGTTACGTCACGCGAGTGACTGTTACAACAATAAATCGGTGCCTCTTTTATATATACATATATAATACAAATGCACTATACACTCGTGCACTCGCTACGCAGAACATCGCTCATACGTGTACACAAGCTCGCGCGCGTACACAATATACGGAAGATGAAACAAGACAGATATAGAGGTCTCGGTTTGTGTATGTGTGCGTTTTGTCGGTCGCTATATACCCGCCGTAGCTGGCATCATTAACATAACCGAGCGGCCAACTAGACGACGACCCGTTTCCGACTATATCCAATGAGCTCGTAGTCCCCGTTGTCCTCGTCCGTCGTATTATATACACTGTCGTATGCACACGCGTGTACGCGTTTACATGCTCACCAACAACTCGCTTCTAGCGTTGTTAACCCTGTGCGATACGCGCGTCTACGCTTTACTGCACGGTCCTTCTGGAGTGTTGGATTGTTCGTATGCAAAATTTTCGTTAAATTTTTTTTTGTCGAATCTTGTATTTTGATTTTATTTTTAATTTCTTTTTTAAATTTGAATATTTACCTATTTGCTTTATACATTCGTTGATGCTAAATATTTTTCACGATTACACTTTACAATAATTCGTCAAAATTAATCTGCGCAATTTTCAAATAATTTATTCCCAAAGACGAGCATATGTGTATGTTTTTTCATTTTTTCTTTTTTAAATTCCGTAAATAAGCTCTCGCACCGACTTTAAATTGGATAATCAAGAATTTTCCCGGAAATATTAAAGGCTTTAAACGGGTATGTGCGCGAAACGTCATTTAGATAATGATCGATGCTACTGGCGTGAGTTGCGCTCGAGTGGAAAGCCATCATTACGCGCTAACCCATCATCATCGTTGACGAGTATGTGATTTACTTTCTGTTTTTTTTTTTTTGTTTTTATTCTTTTCACAATGATTTTTCTCAAGTATAGCACGTCGTATAAAATATATCGCCTAATAATGCGGTAATGTTTAAGTATGTACTTTCGCTTCTATCTTGCATTTACGATTTGTTATCTAATTTACGATTGTTTTGCTCATATAATTTATTATGAATCGCTTATGGCGATTATTATGTTGAGATAGCGATTTTAATCAACTGTATCTTTTTTATAAAATATACATTGTAGGTAATGTTTTCATTATAGGCTACACAACTATGCTTTAAGAAGATTATATGTATTACATTTATGTGTAATGTGTCGATATTACAAAACCCATTAACAAAAAAGATAAACTTGACGTTTAACTTAAAATAAAATCAATAAATTATTAAGTACAGAATATCAGCCACGAAAAAATTAAAAAATATTTCGGTAAATTATTTATTGAATAAAAAAGCAAATAAAAAAAAAAAAAAATAAATTTAACTTTATGTTTACTCCGTGCGAGCAAGCGTAAAATTTCCAATCGAAATAAAGTAGAACGATACTTAACTAGCTCAATGAGTAACTAGAAGACCAGGTCAATCCTAACTATACTTAGAAAGCACTCGAGGCACTCCGCGATATCAAAACCGCTTGGTAAGCCATGTCCAACGAAAGTAAGCAGACTAAAAAGCAAAAGTTCGCGTTTCCACTTGTGAGCGAGCAAACAACACCGGCCATATATACTTGCAAATTCAAGTACTCGAGCGATATCCTCGATAAGAAATCCATCCCATCTATCGATTCTCTCGACTTATCGAACGAGAAGTCAAGTCAAAAGGTTTGTACCCCATACAACTCCGACTCACGTCTCTCGTGTTAACGCGTCGGCCGAATTATATCCACGAAGAAGCGCGTTGTTCGCCGCGGTACAATTAGCGAGCCATAAATTGTACGGATAACGAGACACGGCGCCCCGAAGGCGTCACACGAAGACTCTCTCTTTCGGAGGGAAAACGTTGCTTGAGTTCGCCAACTCTCTTGCGAACTGAGAGGAAAGAGAGAGAGAGAGAGAGAGAGAGAGAGAGAGAGAGATGGCCCTCGAGCTATGCGTCACGTCGTTCCTCTACGGAGAACTTCTCTTTACACACCAACTTCTTCCCTCCCTGGAGCGCTCGAACAGCCGCGAGACCTGTCGCTTGACAGATTCTTACTACTATCCGTTGTACACCCCGTATACTTTAGATCCTTTACCTCCTAAGATATTCCAAGCTTTGACTCGCTTTTCTACGTAAACCTTACACGATTTTTTCAAATTTTAACAATTCTTTGCAAATGAATAAACTTGTGTATATTATAAATAGCATATTGCTAAAAAAGTTATAGAACTAGAATATCATAATAAACGCATAAAAAAGTGCTTCCTTTTATCAAATACGAGCAAACAATTATCTCAACAGTTTTTAACTTTTCGTTTTTCCACCCTTCAGTTGAATCCATGCGGCCATACTTTTTTAATCACTTTTTTCGCTTCTATGGCTTCATTTTTTTTTTAGCACACCCTAACACCCAGTAAAAATATCTAAATATATATACGTACATAAGCCCGGCAAATCTTTCGTGGCTGGTATATATCCGGAAAAAGAGAAAGAGAGAGAGAGAGAGAGAGAGAGAAAGAGAGAAAAGCTCGCGCAGCAGCGATCCATCTTACACCGTGGCGTCGGCGAAGTCCCCATTATACGTTATATACGTATACGCGCGCGGCTCGACGAAAATAACTCGAATTTAAGCGACTTCACTTGCCGGCTTGAAAACAATACCGCGCGAAGAGAATTTTATCCCTCGCGCGCCTCGCTGTTTACGTAATAGTACGACGAGGTGCGGTAACGAATAAAAAAAAAAACCACAAAGAACTCTCGTACCGAATTCACCGATGAATGAATAAGAACGGATATTTAAGCTCGATAAATCAAGCCCTCTCGTCGCCGTATGCGGAATAAGCAAAAGCACTTGCGCGTACTGTTTACGTGTATGGTCCGTGGCTTTTCTTTTTCGCTTTTGAACTTGAGAAAATTTTTCAGTACATTATACTTGACGCGGCCCTAAACTATTATTGGGTATTAGATAATTACGATTTGAAGGCGTAAGCAGATGTAAAATAAATGAACTTTTCGAAGATAACATGTGATTGATCAAAAAATTAAACATTCATAAATAGGTATGAAAAAATTAAGGAGCTTTAACAAAATTTGCTATTTAGGCATTAAAAGTAATAATCGAAAATTACAATCAAACGTATTTTAACAATTAAAGACCAAAAATATATGTATCTTATTTTAGGCGACTCATCAATTCAAACATACTTAACGTCTAAATTAAAAGCAAGCCACGTTTTTTAAACAATCAAAAGCTATAATCCTCCCAAGCAGTTTACAAAAAATTCGAAACATAATTAACGAACGACTACACGGACACTCGGTGTCTCAGCTACTTCAAATCCACTCTAATCTGTTTTCCGAAGAATCCGCTTAAAATAAAAAGAAAAAAAAAAAAAAACAAAAAGCAAATAAAGAAAAGGAAAACCATAAAGAACGAAACCATCGCAAGAGAAGCATATAACAAGCGCGTAATAAGACTCGCGAAGCGCATACCGCGCGCGGCGTGAAAAAAAAAAAAATAAATAAATAAAGAGTAGAAAATATGGCGCGCTCGAATCCGTAGCCGGGCCATGCGGTCGCTTGCGCACGATCTTCCCTCTGTCTCTCTCTCTCTCTCTCTCTCTCTCTCTTTCTCTCTCTCTCTCTCTCTCTCTCTCTCTCTCTCTCTCTTGTGAACGTAGACAAGCGCGGAGTTGCCATCGCGCTCGACTCTTCAGACTTTTCTATGTGACATTACGCGTCCGGGAGAGCCCGCGTCCTGTCTCTGCTCTCTCTCTCTCTCTCTCCTCCCTTGGACTTCCTCTTTCTCTCTCTCTTTCCCCGAGCCTTCCGTCGGCGACGCCGCCAACGTCGTCGTGATTTATGCGCGATGGAAAATACGAGAAATGAGAAGAGCGAACAGCAGCGCCGGCGAGTGTACTCTTCACCTCCTCATCCTTCTCCTCCTCCTCCTACTACTATCTCTCTCTTCCTCATACTCTTTTCTATATAGCTCGTACGTTCGTTGCTTCTCTCGCGGCCTCGGAACGCCTCCTCCGTCGCTTGCTTCGCCGTGCTATGTATGCCGGAGATGGCATAACGAAATAAAAATACACGCGAACGAGCGGTCGAGAAAAACGCGCAAGCGCGAGCCGTTCGAGTACGACGGAGGCTTTAAGATAGCGAGAAACGACAGCGATGTTGATTACTATACTACTTTGACTATGAGAACTCGTATAGATTATTATTTTTATTATGTATATTTGCTTCATGATTTTTTCTTGTTTGTAGAATTCCATCTCAAATTCAAAACGTTGCGAGAAATTTTCAATGATAAATAAGTAGCAGCATTGTATGCAGAACTGTCTAGTATTTTTATTAATATTACGATTCGATTAGATTTAATTAAGTTGGCTTTTTACGTATTGCCCATTAAATGTACAAATTTTTACGTGTTTCAAGACATCGTTTTAATATGCTAATCATTTAAGTGTCGATAAAAAAGTACATAATTGGATAAAAATTAACTAGCGGCAAATAATCTACCGAGTAAAACACTTGTGCAACTGGTGCATTCCTCTGTATATTCATCATTTCAATCACAACAGTGATAACTGATAAAGACGGTCGCTTTTCATAGCTCAGCCCGTATAATGAATTTCGACTTTGCTAACCTTTCTTTGAATGCCTTTAGATGAAAGGGACACAAGAAAGAGGACAAATATAATAAGGAAGAGAGGAAGGGAAATGGCACAGCAACGAAGAAGAACAAGAGAGAGAGAGAGAAAAATGCCTCCGGGCCCCCCTTGACTTTCTCTCTCTCTCTCTCACTGTACCCGTTTTTCGAACAAGGTTGCTAGAATGAAAGAAAGAGAGAAAGAGAGAGACATCGGCTACGGTCATAAATTTTGATATTATACGCGAGCGACTCTCTTGGCGAAAGAAGAAAGAAAAAGAAGAGAAGGTAAGAGAAAGAGAAAGAGAGAGAGAGAAAGAGAGGGCAGTTTCCCCCCGATGACGCAACGTAACAATACTCTCACGAGGTTTTAACTTTCTTTTTTCCTTGGCCCGGATCACCACAATGCCGGCGCGCCGGGCACGTTCTTGCGCAAACTTTCCCCGATTTCCCCGTCCTCGGGCCGCCCTCGGTAAAAAGCTCGCTCCTTTTCATCCTTCCTTCTTCTTCCATCGTCCCTTTTCTTTCTTCCTTCTTTTTTTTTTTTTTTTTTTTTATTTTTTTTTCTTACTCTCTTCTCTTTCTCCCTCCCTCTCTTTCTCTCAAGAAGAAAAATAAAGAGAGAGTGAGAAAGAGGGAGCGATTCGAACCAGCTTCTGCAGCACCCTTAAGGTTGCACGTAAACGCTACAACGTTACGGGATACACGAGGAGCGAGTCGGTGCAAAAGCCACACCGACCATGCGCTTTTTAGCGTCTCGTACGCGGCGAGCGATATAATTTATGGGACGTGTATACTCGAGCGCTTATGAGCTCGTTACCTGGAAACCCGTGAAATTCATAAGGACGATTCAATTTTGGTGCGAGCAGAAAGAGCTGTGAGTTTATATGCGATTGAGAATAATTTTAATTGCGAATTAATTTTATTCGCACGCACATCGTTACTGTATCGTTAACAATGATAAATTTTTAAGGTGACGTAGCGCGACTTTGTCAAATATTATTTAAAAGTAATTTGCGTCGATACAACAATCGACTTTGACGAACGAATTAAGTCACTTTATACTGTCATTGTTCACCTATATACGAAATATTTAGCATCCAAATCGCGCGAGTTTCGTTCACGTGCGCGTCCTCGTCGCTTGTGCGCCTTTTTTCCGCGACGTATCTCGAGCCGCGATCTTGTTAGATGGCGCGTTAATCGTCTGTGAAAAATCCCTTCTCGCAACCAACGTGTCGTATTGTCGCGTCGTATACTCGTATGTTCCTACGCGTGCGCGAACATTATTCAAACTCGTTCGTAATGGCTTTATACGGTAGCGTAGTAATTATAAAGACAGTAGAGAAAACTATATTTTTGTACTGTTTGATAAATGAACGATGGGTTGATTTGCTTTATTCGCAATAAGTTTGCTTGTCTATAACGCGAGTTTCTTAATTTTGTAATACTTATTTTTTTCCTAATAATAGTATCGAAGAGAAATAAAGTTTGATTTTTAACTGCTAGATTTTTTTTATAGATAAAATTCATTTTTATAATTATTTAATTGTTTCATTACTGCAGGAAAAACTGAATAACAAAAATGAATTGAATGTTTGAATTGAAGAGAAAAAATAAATAAATAAATAAATAAAAAAAAAATTCACATCCTTGAAACACTTGGCAAAATAATCAAAATTTCACAAGCGCGCGAGCGCGCCGAGAAGTTAATTTCAAAATATCGTTTGCTCGACAAAAGGATTCAGAAAAGGAAATACTCGCGCGTGCGCGCGAAAACTTAACCGCGTAAAGCCAAAACAAAAAGGCTCGTCTTTGGCGAGGCTTTAATTAAAAGTGCTCTCCCACCTCCCGCTATTAAAGTCTCGTATACTGTGCATTTTAATAGATACCGAGAGCGGGATTCTCATCAGCGTTTCCGTGCTTTCAACATACAGGTGGGTATACATGCACATATAAACGTTAAACACACGTATGTTAATGTTTCTCTCTTTCTCTCTCTCTCTCTCGCTCTCGCTCGCTCTCTCTCTCTCTCTCTCTCTCTCTCTCTCTCTCTCTACGTGCCCATACGATGATGACACGATCGAGATAAGACGCGAGCGTTTCTCTTTCTCGGCCTTTTACCCACGAAGGTATTATTTTAGGAAAATATACGTGTTTATAAATTCATATATGTATCTCAGTTATATTACTCGGAATGGAATTCCGAGCGACATTGTGCAGAGGTGAAATTAAAAAAAAATATGCACACATGTGCATATTAGTTATAATATATAAATATTGGCAAATCTGAATGTAAAATACGTAAGCCAAATACTCTTTTGGTTTTAATTATTGTACATTTAATTGAAAAAAAGAAACAGCTCTACGATTATAAGTGATGGATAAAATTAATTGAAATAGCAAATGCAAATACATTGTGTATTTTGCTAGTAGTTAATAGTAATACAAAGATTTTTAAGGTGAAGTATTGGCAAAATATTGTGTAAAATAAAATAACACGTTGAATCTAAAATTAAATTACATATACTAAAAATAATCATGAGCCAATTACTTTTAAAATATTTTCTGCCGAAAAAACCTTAAAGAAAGCGGATAATAAAAAAAAAAAAAAAAAAAAAACCATCCGACTCAACGACAAAGTGTCGGCAACACTTTAGCCGGTCAGCAGCGATGATGTCCGCGCGCCTCGGCATCGCGTAATCGGCATAATGATCAGCGCCCGGAATTGACGTATCGCCGAGAGATAATATATAGGACGACGAGGTGTGCACGACGCCGGCGGAGGCAGCAGATGCGTGCTACACGCGTGTGACGTGCCTCTCTCGCTAACGCGTCATTGATAGCCCTACCTCTTCCCGGCTAAATGCCACGTGTGTATGTGTGTGTCTGTGCGCATTTATGTGTATGCATACGAGTGCGTGTAAGCTAGAACCTTCAACCGTGATCGCAAATCGACGTGGCTCGTCTCGAATCGTCGTATTCGTCGACATCCCTCCGCGGTTTCACCTTCCTTCGCGTCAAATTTTCCAATCACCCCCGTCTCTCTCTCTCACCCCCCTTCGTTTCCTGCTGTGAAAGATCGTCCCTTTCTCTCTTTCTTTCTCTCTCATTTTTTTTTGTTCGATCCGCCTTCGTTAAACGTAACGTGAGTCTGCTAATGCGGTTGAACAACGCACGCATACAGGAAGGGACGCGTAACACAAGCCGGAGAGAATAAGAGAGAGAGAGAGAGAGAAACGAGGGGTCCCCGACGTCGTTGGCCAACCAACGTTAAGGATAGTCCGCCATGTCGTTCCGCCGACCGATTTTCAATCCCTCTCTCTCTTTCTCTTACCCGCGCGACGACGAACTTATATCGGCGTCGAACGCGTTTATTTAAGCTTCGTTGACCGAGCGAGAAAAAAATTTAGCTCGGGTGTGCGCTTGTGTGAGACTAAAACCGAACGGTATACATAAATATACATGTATATATTAGTATATGCTCGATTAAAGAGTAATGGGCCAACACCCACAGTTGTAAAGATGATTATCGTTATTAAGGAAGTGCCGAAAGTAAAGTGTTTATTATGCGTATAGTTACTTTTTATCGTCGCTTTATTAATGAGGATCGATATAGTTTGTTTAAGTAAATATATACATTTTTAATCATTTTATAGATAAAATGATAAATCGGAGTGAAATTTTTTAATTTATTAAATAATTTTAAAAACAAAGCTACAATAGATATTTCGTAAATAAAACATTATATTAATAACGAATAACTTTTTTTCAAAATAAAATAACATAGTGACGAATTAATTTGCAACAATGATGTATGAGCCATTAAGATAACAGTTGAAACACAAAAGAAAAATGTGTTGGCAAACATAGAAATAAAAGAAAAAAAAAAAAAAAAACAAGAAAAGATCTAATTGAAAACTTTAAAAACATTGAATAATTTACGAACGATTTTGTTATCGAAGAAAACAATGATTGCAATGTGCGTTAGATTTGTAAAATTTTACGTAATCACTTTAGTGTACATAAATCACTTATAAACAGCATTACTGTGCACACAAGTGTTACCGCGCATCAATTTCGTACTTTAAAGTAAAGTTGGCCTGTTTTGAGGACGCATATGACAGTGAGCCCCGATGATACACTGCCGTTTGTATATAGGCCTCGATTTCATTGATTAATCTTTCGCATTTTCCGCGCTGTGATTATTTTTTTGCCTTTCTTCGGTGGCGTTATGCAATACAATGTTAGGAAACAAAAAAAGTAATAACAAAGAAAGAATAATTTTACATTTCTTTGTATGATTTTTTATTTATTCAGCGTATCGCGCTGATATAAATCAAGACAACACCGTTACTATAGTGTTAAAAATAACTTTTTGTCAAACAAATTATATAAATAAAATGTATATTACAAAAAAAAAAATTAGATTCTCAAACGCGAGAATAATGAAAAATGCTGTCGTGACATATTCAAATGACACAAAATATCTTAGTACACTCAATCGGAAAAGAGTTTAAGCTTGTTGATCAAAATACTTCACTCACCGTCAAGGAATATTAATTTAACTCGATAAATAACATTTGTACGTGCACTTGCTCTACCTCGGTGAAAGAAAACAAGAAAAGCATCGAAATCACACGAATCTTGTAACTATATACAAAGACGACTAAGCGTTCGAAACAAAACTCCGCTAATACGCGAAGTGATAAATCGCAGCCATTTATTCGGTCTCTCTCTCTCTCTTTTTCTCTCTCTCTCTCTCCCTCTTTCACCAAAGTGCGTACATCGTACACTGAACTTAACTCGATAAAAGCTCGCGCATGGAAAACGATCATTATCATGCCTCTTTCACAGCCATCGATTTAAACTTAACGTTAAAAGGGACGAAAAAATCAACGGTAGACCGGTCAGCAGGTTAACCTTGGCCTTGTCCTCCTTGGAGGGCTTACTTTTTATACTCCCCAAGAGAGATAAACGAATGCTGCGAACCAATTACATAATTCATACGGTCGCTGGAGAAACCAGTAGCGCCGTTGCCGCCACGACCGCCTCGTCGTCGAGATATATACGAGCGCGCACGCGGAGAATCCGTGCGCGGCTGTACGGAGTATAGTGTCTTTAAATTCACCGTAAGAGAGAGAAAGAGAGAGAGAGAAAGAGAGAGAGAGAGATGCGAAGTCGAAAGAGCCGCGGTTCCTTCACGCACGCGCGCCGACGTGAAAGTCTTTCGTGAATTATAGTTGAACATCGTGGAATTTGCGTTCTTGCATCTGTCTCTCTTTCTCTCTTTCGCTATGCTGCTATCTTTCTACTCTTCGGAGCCCTCGGAATTCACTCGGTGAAACAATTACAATTAAGAGGCGATTAGCGAATTACCGAACGATTCGAGACAGAGCGTGCGGTGTCCACGCGCTCTAGCTCTTTTTGTAGATTCCGGGTATCGCGATTTCGCTCGCTATAGGAAACTAACTCGAGCCGAGAGAGTTCGACTATTATTATTATTTTGCATTTATGGATGACGAAAGATAACGACGTGCTTTTACGTCAATCGGTGGTAATTTGTTTGCATGGAAACTCTTATGAAGCAATTTGCGAGTATTCATTTTTATGTAAATCTGACGGGACAGATAGACGATTCAATGAGCGATTATTCGTTTGCTTAATACCCGTTCGTTGAATTTAAACTAAAACTAAAAAAAAAAAAAAAAAAAAAAAAAAAAAAAAAAAAAAAAAAAAACGAATGTAATCGAATAAGATCTGTGTCAAATTTAGATTTATAATTGGACGATGATAATATTTACATACAAAAGATTTTTACATAATTGAATTTTTAGTTGTAGCATTTTTTCGTGTGTTATTATTTTCAAATCTTTGGTACTTTATTTATTAGCACGCGTAAATATATTAATTAATAAAATAAAGAAATTTTCGTCGTTGAAATTAGTTTAGAAAATAATTTAAAATTAATTTAATATCAAGCATTGTATTCATTTCAATAGATCCATTAATTATCACGTGGAACAATACGCGATAAGGCAGAGAGCGCGTAATTTTATCCGACGGTCGAAATTAAATGACAGATACACAAGTGTACATGAGCTAATTATAATTTTGCTAATTAATACACCGAATTACATTGAACTGTATTGAAAGTTTTTAATAACGTAACAAAATATTCGATTTCACGCTTTTCCATTCTATATATATTGTATATTTTTTCTGCATTGTTGTTATTTATTTTGTAAACTTCTTTATTTTAATCGTACTAACAAAAAGGAAGAAATATATATAAAAATAAAAACGAATGTTTGATTTAACGACGAATTTTTATATTGTATATTTTTATATTGTACGAATTCTGAGTCAATAAACCATATTTACGGAGCAGCGAGTTTTGCAACGTCAACGCACACTTTTTTTTTTTGATCGCGCTTATCGATTTTACGTCGAGATAATTTGAGCAAAAATTTGATCATCCGTCAAAGTAAAATTTTTAACGAGCTTTGTTTTGATGGAAAATTTAATTTTATCGATATTATAAATGCAAAAAAAAAAAAAAAAATTAATCTTATTCAGAACGAACTTTTGTTGATATAAAAATTTCGTACAAATATTTTTTGATATTTTTACGATTATTTTTAAAAGCTATTTTTATAAAGATGTATTTTGTTTACGTTTGCTGAGTTTTGCAATCAACTGTCAATTCTTTGTTATCACAAAGTAAAATATTAATATTTGTGACATAAAATTAAATTGTCAAATTAAAATACCTAACAAAGATAATGAATCAACATTAAGAAATTAATAATTCCTTTTATAAAATTTGATTCAAAATCATTAATTTTAATGTTTAACACGATTAAATGTTTCCGATATAATTAATTAAACAAAAATTATAAAAGAAATTTCAATTAACTTCTTATTTCAATTATCTGCTTTATTAATTGATTATATGTTTTATTCAGTAAAACCATTATAAATCATGAACGTTAAATAATTGACAGGTATCAAAGGAATATATTTGAGAACAAATTTTTTTATATGCAATACTAATTTTTCAATAAAGATGCATTGCATTTTAAATTTTCAATTCATCCAATCGTCAATTTTATCATCATCGTCTAGAAACATAACCCTAATTCATTAATCGCAATAAAAAAGATCGATAAAAAGGTAAGACATATGTATATGTGTGTGTGTGTGTGTGTTTTTGCATTTGTATGAGTATGTTGCAAAATCGTACCTCTTGCGCCGTCTCTTTTTCCGTCGCCTCCGTTTTCTGAAACGTCGTTTGCCGCGTAGCTTGCCCCAGGCCGCGGGGCCGAAGCAGCTCGGTCTCGTCGCCCGCAGGGCTTTCGGGGCCGCTGCTACGCCTCTCCTGCCCTCGTAGGGGGCCGCCTCGATAGCCTGCACCGGGGGCCCTCTCTTCGGGCCCAAGCCGGGCCCCGTCGTGGCTGCCGCTTCTGCTGTTGCTGCCGCTGGCGCTGCTCCCGATACAGGCTACCACCGACGGCCCGGTGTCCGTTTTTGTTATCGTTAACGTTATCTTGTCCACCGCCTCCGCCTCCGCCTCCGTCTCGGCACCGGGAGGACCACCGGCTCGACCTCGTCACCGATGAGTCGTTTCCGATATCGTTGCGGAGTCGTCGTCGTCGTCGTTCGTCGGGGACCAGCCCACCGGCATCTGCAACGCCGATGTCGCTCGGGCCTATTATCACCTCACTGAGCGAGCAAGCTCCATTCAACATCACCCCCTTGGTTCAGATTAACAACTCTCTGGCTCTAGCTCTCGCTGCTTATCCTTGCCGCTTATCCTCTTCTCTCTTTCTCTCGACTCCTCCCTTCGTTTTATTATACGATTATTCACACCCTTCGTATCGTCTCCTGGGTTATTGTTATTAGCGATGAAATTACAGAGTACCGGGCTGCTTGGGCACCGGTGGCAGCTTAGCTCCAGCTTTCATCTCAACGTCGCACGCTTTTCGATTGTCACTCGTTTCGCACAATATCCACATGTGTCTGTGTGTATATGCGTGTTCCAACTTAATATCTTTAAGTTAAACACCTGCTCCTATCACTACATATATACATATGCACACACTCGCGAATCAACCAACAAATTTTTTTATTCCGTTCGATCAACGGATGTATACTGACCGATACCGAAACGAGCTCGCGCACGTACAAAAATATGTAAAAAAATAAGCGCGCAGTAAGGTCGGGGAAGGGAAGGTTGTCTCTTTAAGCACTAAACGCGAGCGGCGATACGAGGCGCAATAACGGCATCACTCATCGGCACTTGTCCGCAACCTGATTGCCCATCAGCTTGACTCGTCGTCGTCGTCGATTCTCGTCATCGGAGCCGCAAGAACGCATCTCGCATCTCGACGACGGCTATCTTTGATTCGAGAATCCGAGGCAGCCTACCCTCTCCTCTTCCGTAAGGTAGCTCTCCCTCTCTCTTTCTCTCTCTCTCTCTCTCTCTCTCTCTCTCTCTCTCTCTCTCTCAGTCTTTCGCGGCACGCGCTCTCCTTTATTTTTCCTTACTTTTTTACTTTTCTTTTTCTCTCTCTTTTTTTTCTATCTCAATCACCGCTGCAATCTCGTTCCTAGCACGCACGGAAGCGTTGACACGTGTCTCGGCATTCGACACTCGTCGTCGAATAGACACTAACGCGCGAGCGCACATACACACACAGCACGTCGGTGAGTGAGAAATAAAGTATCGGTCGCGCGTTTGACAAAAGGTCGACACACTGCGAGCCGATCTCGCTACGAAATACGATTATGACTCGCGTACGATTTCGTTCTTCTTCTCGCGGACGTGTGAGCGCGGCGGCAGCGACGACTCGCTGGCGGTTGGTTATTATATACACCGAAGAGGGGGAGGGGGGTTATAACGAAACCGCGAAGAGCGAGCGCGAGCGTATCTTCGAGCGAGGAGATGCGACGACTGGGTGATCCGCGAATTCTCTCGCTCGCAGCCTCCGCCACCGCCAGCGCTTGCGGGAGCGAGAGAAGCGCCGCGACGCGAGGCGCCCTGTGCACATGCGTTGAGCGATGCCCCCCACGTCAGAGGCCGCCTTCTCTCTCTCTTTCTCTCGCTCTCTCTCTCTCTCTCGCTCTCGCTCTCCCGTGCTATATGCGCGCGAGCAAACGAGTAACGACCTCCCCACCGGCACTACTGGCCGAGCCTCCTCGCGCCCCCGTTTTCTCTCACTCGCTCGCCCTTTATCTCTCTTTCTCTCTCCCTCGCTTTCACGCTACACGGCTCACATTTTATTCATCTCTCGCTCTATATCGGCGTTTGTGGTGTGCGTTTTTCACACAGGGGACACAACCGTTGCCCTCTCATTCTCTCTTCCTCTTGAACTTTCTTCGTCTCCCTCTCATTTCGTTTCATTCGTGAAGGCGCGCGCGAGCGAGAGAGCGAGCGCGCACGTTCGTGAAAGAATGCGCGCGACGACGGCATCAAGAGCGAGGGCAAACGAGCGCTGGCGTGTTGGTGCAGATTTTAGTTGTGTATGTACCCGCGCGGATGTTGGGATATACGTTCTATGCGAGGATCAGTCGTCACGCTTTCCTATCTCTCTTTCTCTTGTCTCGTCTATTGTGCGCGAAAGAGCAAGAAGGATGGAGCGTTGAGGAGAAACCTCGAATTGCGTGCCTGTGTATATGTTCTGGATGCTAAAGATATAGAAGGGCAAGGCGCTTTTGGCACTTTGGCAGTATTGCCGGTTTCGGCTCGCTTTGCGGTTTTTGTGGCAATGTTAGTTTTTCTTGCGCTTCTCGTTGACTTCTTAACTAAAGCTCGAGTTTTAAAAAGCGATATTTGTTTTCACTTCGCTAATAAATGATTTATTTCCCATTGAAATTATTGTATTTACTTTATGTATATAAATGTCAATACAATCAATGATATTATATAATTTTATTTGTGAAATTATTTCCATTAATTGCTATTGTTATTTTTTGAAAACATTTAGTAACTAAAACAATATAAAGCAACATCTAATCAAACAATCGCGATAAACCGTTTTAAATCCTTGAAATCTCTTTCCCTCAGGTTGAACAAATCGAATAAAAAAAAAAAAAAAAAAAAAAAAGCAATAAAGTTGCCGGTCGATCACTCGTGCGTACTTCTCTCTTTCTTTCTCATTCACAACTCGTATCCCGTGAAAAATCCAGCTGATGAAAAAGCCGAGCCGACAGACCCGAACCTCGAAAAAGCGCAGCAAAGAGTAAAATCGACAGCCGGAGAGAAACTCAACTCGCATACCTATAGATATATACATACGAGCTGTACCTGACTCGTGAAAAATCGCGAGCGCGAAAAATCCCGAGCCAGTCTACGCGCTCGCGCGCGTAACCCGGACGCGCATACCGTCGACGTTCCTATTCGCCCGTCGATCTTTCAACGGCCGTCGTAAAGCTATCAATGCTCTATCGCATAGCGCTCCGCAATAGTAGCAGAGACGTAGTAGTGGCCGTAATAGCAGGGAACGATTGGCGCTGCGCTGTTACTTTTATATAAAACAAGTCGCCAAGGTATGTCCGATGCTCGCAGCATGGTTAGACCGACTCGAACTATATATCTATCCGTAACTCGGACGACTGGGCAGGAAATGATATAAATAGTTTACCCACACCTAACCTGAGATTCTCTCCCTCCCTATCTCTCTCTCTCTCTCTCTCTCTCTCTCTCTCTCTCTTTTAGTCTTTTTACGCGTACATGCGCACGAAAATAATTTGCATGTAATCATTCGCGTGTAAGTTCGATGTACACAAGTTGTTATTGTATCGAGATATACTATATAATAGATTTTGATTCTATAAGTAAACTTTTAAATAATTACTAATTTGAAATAAATTTTATGTTATATTAATTAAAAATACTTACTAAGGTTCATTGGATAAAAATATAGAGTAACAGAAAAAAGAATTTTTCAAACATAATTATTAGTATCAACCTTTTCTCTACATTTTAAATTACATAATAATTACCCTCCGTAATTAAAAAAAAAAAAAAAAAAAAAAAAAATCTTGCAATTAATACTTCAAATTAAATTTAAAGTTTAATGATGCATTTCACTACCAGTGTACACTCACGAGCATACGCGCTTATTAGCTACTCTTTAGCGTAAATTCTCATCGTACATTAATTTTCTCTTCCTTTCCTCTCTCTTTTGCGCGTATTCGTCGATGTCCACCAACGAAATCGAGACTCTCCGATCTCTCTTTCTCTTTCCACCTGCGGGGTCGAGACTACCGCTTGCTTTTTGCTTTCGTCGCTCGAGTATTCGAGCGTGTGTGCATCTGTCTGTGTGTATGTAAATACCCGTCGTAAATTCCAGCCCCGTTGAATTCTACATGCGCACGACGCGTCCCGGATGATTAAAAACAAGGATGAGATATTGAAAAGTGACGAAAAATATTGGGGGGTTTTGGGGGGTCGCGTTGAGAACTTTACTTCATTTGGTCCTTTTGTGTAATGTGCTTTCGGAGGCGAGAACACAGTCGTTTGAGCTATCACTTTGGGTTAGCGGATAGATTCTTTCTAGTTTTTTAGTGGTGTAACGCGTGTAACGCGTTTTATTGAGATTTAGTGCCGAGTCGAACTTAAAATCGGCGCTGGGGTGGAGAAGCTAATATTTTATATTTACAAGTCTATATTTTATTACTTTTGAATTTTAGATGTCGTTTGATAAATTAAAATTTGCGATAATTCTTTTTTATTGTACTTATTTTTATCGATAAGTATGCACAAAATTTGCAAATAAACAGGTATTTTAATTTATCTCAGATACAAATATAAAAGTTGAAATAAAGTACATATTTACGAGAAATTTGATCAACGAATTTGTAAATAAATAAATTATTTAATATTTTATCTTTGCATACTTCTTTTACTTATCTTATGTAATGAACAATCGCAAAAAATAAATATCTCAGTAGTTAAATCAACTAATAGAATAATTTTATTAATTAGATTTACCAATATTTTTTTTTTTTTTTTTTAAATAAATTTAGTTAGAAACATTTCTCCGGGAAAAAAAAACTTCAGTAATTTATTTCTTCGTCTTTCGCGTGTATCGTCATTATCATTATCAAGATCGTCACCTGGACGAGCTCACCGAAGAAGTTCAGCATCCGTTAAAAAAAATGATGAAGGAGTCTCTTACCTGAAACAAAAAAATAAAACAACAAATTTATTACCCGGAACGTAATAAATAAAAACTCTCAATTTACAGCTAACTAGGAAAAATTAATGAGTGTATAGTAAAAAAATAAAAGGAACAGAAAGGAGTTGATAGGAAGTTTCGCAGAGTCACGGCTTGGCTTCGTAATTAGCTTTAAATTAGATCGCACACTTGTTTTTTAGTGCCGTATACGAGACAGTCCGTGCGAGGCGGCGGCGGCGGCGCTACTAGATTACGTTAGGGGCAAGCAAGAGAGCAAAAAAAAAGAAAAAAAATGAGCGAGACAAGCGCGTTAATCGTTTCGAAGACGGCGGACGCAAGAAATTAGCGCGCGCGCGAGAGACTTCGAGAGAAGAAAAGAGGCGCGCGCGCGCGCGCGCATGCAACTATAGCGAAAAAAAACGATGGAACACACACGCGTGTGCAATAGCTTCTTGTCTCTTGGCTTCCTCGTATCGCGCCCGGAGTATAAAGTAAACTGTACGGCGGAAGTCCAACGAAGGAAGGTAGGAGGGAAATGTTAGAGAGAAGCAGTCTCAGCTAACCAGCCAAAGTCCAGCGGCCGTGAAACAAAGCAGGAGCCGCCAGCCGTGTAATTGGACTTCTCTCCTCCTCTCTACTCCGGGTTCTATTCTACGCTTCTTTCCTCGACGCCGTTGTCTCCTTGCCGCGACAAGCTGCGCTTAGTGCCGCGTGTTTTGAAGAAGAGAGCGCGAGAGAGAAAGAGATAGAGATAGAGAAAGAGATAGAGATAGAGAAAGAGATAGAGATAAAGACGAGCTAGGGACAGACCCCCTTTATGTTTACCGATCGAGGAGCGACGTACAATTAGGAGTGAACGACTGCGCTATTCTGTTTCTTGTGATATTTGCGCTTGACTTTGTTTCGCCAACTCGATATAATTGCCCCTTCGATTAGCTTTTGCTTAAATAAAATATTTCCCGCCTAAGTATTTGATAAATTTATTTGGAAATTTATTCTTTTTAATCGTCATTTTGTCGAATTTAAATGATAAAAATTTAAAAACTTATTAGAATTATATTTTTATGTATTTGTAAATTATCAACGAACATTAATTTACGTCAAATAAGTGTTGTGATTAATATTAATTGAATTTATCTCCTTATTTTTACAACACATGTACATTTTACAAGAAAAAAAATTAATTCTTGAACATTTTTGCATTGTAGACAAGCATTTACAACGATAAGCGTATACTGTACAGGTTAACTCATTATCGTAGATTCGCTTAAATTTGATTCGTTGGTAACTCCCCTCTCCTTTGCTCGCGTGTTTCATTGCGATTGGATGCACGCATGCGTTACTCCCCTCCAATCGTTTGATTGGCTCGCACGCGACTTCAAAGGAATTATGCTTAAAATCCAAATTAATTATTTGTTATATTACATTTAATAGGTATTTTAACATATAATTATGATAATAGAATGGATTTAAATTTAATTGAATAAAAAAAATTAATTTTTATAACTGCTAGAATGAAAATTTGATGTCGATAAATAAATTTAATTTTATTCAAATTTATCACGTTGATTGATTGTAACAAATGTGACCGCGTGTTTTAAACTATAGATTGTTTCTAGAATTTCGCATTACGGTAATGAGACAGATGTCTAGATCAAACCAGACAACGGTTCTACATAAGAGAAAATAACAATTTTATCAAACGTTGCACAAAGCTGCATAGGTTTCACGTTTCGTCATCCCATTTATATAATTGAAACGCGCAAGATTTCAAAAGGAAAAAAATAAATAAATAAAAAATAAAAAAAATACAAAAAAAAAAAAAAAAAAAAAAAAAAATAATAAAATAAAAATAAAAGACAAACACAAGATTCAAGCATGTTCCACTTAACAGAACAACGCCGAGTAAATTATTTTCAATTGCTCAAGCTCCCCAAGACACATCGGACTAATGATCGCGTTTCTCTCCGGCAGCAACGGCAAACGCTTGCCGTATAACAGCACCAGTGGCTCTCCGTATCTGTCTCGGCGCCGTTCGCACAAGCCTACATACATATACAATGTACACGTATAGATGGCACTCGGATAGGTTCCGCCGCGTGATCAAAACACGATTCGCTTGATTGTCGGTGAGATCCACGTGACGCGCTGCAAATTCCAAGCTCAGCTTCTATATACATACACGTGCACATGACTCCGTAGCGTACTTCCTCCCCCCCCCCCTCTTCCCCCGTCTTCCTCCTCCCTATATCTTCTTACGTTCTCTCGAAGCCGCAGAGTTTCGCGAGATCGCTCACCGACGTCTGGTGTAACGTCGAGGAGGCATTATCTCACGATCGGTCTCGCGCAAGATACGTACCGTACGTGTGTACGTAAGCGCGCGCGCGCGATTGTAAGAGTGTCGCGCATACGAGGAACTTTGCGGGTACACATATCGCCGACGTCGCCGCTAGACGTGACCCAATTCAAACCATCTCTTTCTCTTCTCTGTCCCTTCCCCCTTTCTCTTACTCTTGTTCTTTCTTAACGCGGCATCGTGTCCTCGCTCCTAGGATATATATGTATATCGTCGTGATCATTTCTACTCGCTCGTCGATCGCTCTTGATCAGCATTCGGTAATTCTTTCTGACAGCTTAAACGCTGTCGTGTATTCTACTCGATGTTGAACGATGCGCGTTGTACATACATACGCTATCTTTCGCGTCTCAAGGATTTTTTCACGAGTTTCGCGAGTCGTGTATCTACGAGTTACGGAGGAGAATAACGAGACGGAATTTTATTGCAACTTTGATTGGATATTCTTTGCGGAGAAGTGCACTCATTAATATTCATTTGATCTTTGTTCAATTGATATTTTTTTACGCTCGTACTATCGCAAGTTGTAAAGTGTAATCCGATGGAACGAGTATTTTGTCACGATGCGTACGCTCGCCAAAATGTGACGAAAGAATCCGTAATTTATATGCGTTCGCTTATTTCGCAATATCGCTTAAATGTACCGATTGTATGCTTTGCATGTAAAATAATGAGAATTCGAAAGGTATAATAATAAAAGAAATTTTTAATTGAAAAAAAAAAAAAAAAAAAAAAAAGAAAATTAAAAAAATAAAAATAAAAGTAGTAGTAAAGTATAAGTTGTCGAACGGCAATCAAACTTGTAAATTACTTTCGAAAAGGCGCGCATAATAAAAACCGCAAAATTTCTCGGCATCGCATGCGGAATAATATTTCAACGTTAAATATATGACGAACTTCATTTCCTGACGCCAAAAAGAAATCTAAAACGAAATCCAACTTTTCCCTCGACCGCATCGCAAAGCGAAGCGAAGGCAAGGAAAAAAAAAGTAAAACTAAAAAAAAAACAAAAAAAAACAAAAAAAAAAAGAAAGTAGAACTCGCGCACCCTGTATAAATGTATACACCGAAACGCCGCAACAATAACAGAATCGAAGCGAACGTGTACACATACACATATACGTATACAAGTTCAAGAGTGCTAACGTCCACGTATGCATCAGATAATGTATATACGAACTTCATAGAGATACACACAAACACGCGAGTTGTCGCACTGTGTTCGTATATATATATATATATATATTTTCTGTGCATCGCGTCGACGCTTCTCAAGAGCGTGTCCGCTCTATACCGGATTCCATCCACATACACACACGTAGAGACGGTGTATAGAATCCAGCTGGAGTAGCGGCGTAGAAACTCTCTTTCTCTTTCCATCTCTATCTTTCTCCGTGGGAGCCAAGCTCGGATCTTCACTGTGTGGAAGCTTCGAGGTAGCGAGCCAAGCAAGTTTCGGTCGAGAGAAAAGAGATGGAGAGAATCCTTTGGTGTATATATAGATATATATTCGGACGTGTGAGTATATATATATATATATATATGTGCGCGGGGGTGGGAAAAGGGAAGGGTAGCACGCCGGTTATATCAACGCCGAGAAGAGAGGAGACTAGAACAAAGAAAAGAGTCGTCGCGGAGATGGCTGAATCGTGCTTGTCTACGGCATTTTCTTTTCTATGGTGTTTTTGTGACTGCCCGTGGATAAAAAAGGAGTGAAAAATCAACAATGCGTTGTTTCATTGTTTTATCAGTATAATTTATATTTTTTTTTTCATTTTTTTTTTCTTTTTCATTTTTTTTTTTTTTTTTTTTTGTCTAAATTTGAATAAAAAAATATTATAATAATTAAATTTTGATTATTAATTAAATTATTCATAAAATTTTACGTAACAAGAATTAAATTTTAAAAAACAAAAAATACATAAATATATATTCTCATTAAAATTTCTATTGCGTAATGTTAGTTTTTTAAATTTTCATTTTTGGCACGAATAGCGCGCCGTTGAAATAATAAAATAATTCTCCAAAACATTTTTGTGATTTATTATCGTAGTATATATTTTTCGTACTGTATATGAGCATATCGACTTTAAAAAAGAAAACTGTACGGATTTGTTCCAAATGTGCCACCTGCACATGCACGATGCATTACAGTTCGCTTATGCCCTCAAAAAAAAAAAAAAAAAAAAAAAAAAAAAAAAAAAAAAAAAAAAAAAAAAAGAAACAAACAATATTATATCAAAAGTTATGAAAAATCGAACGAATTTGAAGAAATATTCATCGTTTACGCGGCTGTATTTTAACAGTCGGTGGTATTCGACTCAAAGTCATCCCCGAGTGTAGTTCGTGTATGCGCGAATGAGAGAGATAGGGTGAGAGAGCGAGAGAGAGAGAGAGAGAGGATCGACTGCGAAGGGGAGCAAAGCCAAGAAGCACCAGCGAGACAGAGACAGGGAGAAAGAAGGGCGTCCCAGGGAAGGAAGCCAGGGGAAGGGGGGAAAGAGGGGATGAGCCGTAGTTGGAGCGATGGCAGAGTATTGATTTAGTGGGTTTCACCTTCTCTTTCTATTTGTCCCTCTCGTTCTACATCTCTACGTCTCCGCGAGCTCTCTCGTGTCTACGAACACGCGCCCGCGCCTCAGACTCGCCCTCTCTCTTTCTCCTTCTATCCTGCACGTCGGCGTTTATACGGGTATACATCGAAGGAGGGTATCAGGCTTTTCAGGACCTCCGCCCGACGCCATCGCGCCTTTCATCCATCTTTGCTGGATTTATATTCTCTCTTTCTCTCTACGGTTGCCTTCGAATTGGCCTCGCTCGCACCCCGAGAATATTCCGCGAAACCTTTTACTGTTAACCGTCGCTATTTTTTTCCGCTTCCTCGTCTATCTTTTTTTGTTTTTTTTCTTTTTTAATCGATTTTTCTTTTCAAGCGATATCGATTATCAACACAGTGTTGTATTGTACTCGGATATGCGCGAGGGATTATGTTAAATTTTATTGATTATTTTTGTAAAGTGTTTATTTTTGTTTTATAAAATTTTAATATTCTACGGCTGCCATTATATTTTGTATAAATTATTCAATTAATTTAAGGATGAAAAAAATTTTAAACATTGACGCGATAAGAAAATTTAATTTAAAAAAATTAATCGTTAAAATTGTTATAGATTACATTTTTTATTGAAATATAAATAATCGTATTCATAATTCGTTAAATGGTTTAACGTTATTTCAACACTCAAACATAAACGCGACGACGAAACTCATAAAACAAACCGACCGAAATACGCATAAAAGTCAAAGAGAGACCCCGGTAAAGTGATACAGGTGTCCCATAACATTTTACGACAACGATGAAGTTCGATTAAACGTAAGTGATACAGAACCGTAAAATAGCGTAATATCACGAGAGCTATTAAAATTAGTTTATAAATACACTCGTTTCTCCTTGTTTCATTATATGCAACACGATAATAAAAATCACTCTTCGTATTTCCATCAACGCTCTCGTTCGAATATTTCGAAAAATCCGAGCCATTTAATTATAAAAAGAAAAAAAAAAAAAAAAAGGATTGATAATAGTAAAAAGAACTAATCCGATTTCGATGCCATCTGATTCGACGTTATAGTAACTTTCGTTGTATATGTATATATGACGTTTCGTAGTTCGCGACGAAAGAAATAAAAAGATAGCGGGCGAAAAAGACAGAGAGAGAGAGAGAGAGAGAGAGAACCCGTAGATGTTATCTCGGTATAGTTAAGAGGTGTTTACAACTCTCCGCCGGTGAATCTCTGTGGGTAAGTGGGAGAGAAAGAGTAGATGGCAGTAAATATTCCCCGACTTCCTACCGCACGCGCCCACAGCGGCAGCTTGACTATATATACACGTATCTCTCGCTCTCTTTTTCTCTTGTATTATATCCGTTTTCTCTTCCTTCTTTACTTTTCTGACCCTGCAGCATCGAGCTTTTGCTCCTTTACTTTTCTTACACGCACTTTTTCGGAATTTTGCCTTGTTCACACTATTTCGCAATTGTTTTTTTTTTTTTTCCTTTCTTTCTTTCATATATACGTTTTAGCTTCTGTTTAATAGATTATCCGCTCATTTGTCGATAAGAATATTAATAATTTTAAAATTGATTAATTATATCAATAAAGAATCGAATTTTTAAAGAAATTTCTTTATTTATGCTGTAATTAATGCATAAAATTAATTTCAACTTTAAATATTAACACTTTAACGTTAATTTTTAATTGAGAAATAAACAAAATTTTGTTATCGACAAAAATACAGATAAATGTACGGAGATAATCAATATCACGAAACAAAACAAATATTTTTCCCGCATAGTACTTTCCCCTTCCATCAAAAACTAACGCATCCATCTTCCTCTCTCGTCTCTTCGTCGTCTCCCTCCATTTTCGTCTGATCGCGATATAGAAAGAGCGCAAGAGAGAGAGAGAGAGAGAGAGAGAGAGAGAGAGACAGAGAAAGAGGGGAGAGAGCCACTGTTCGAACGTTATATAGAAGAATAG
Organism: Chalcis sispes; assembly: GCA_949987625.1. Classification (NCBI taxonomy): domain Eukaryota; kingdom Metazoa; phylum Arthropoda; class Insecta; order Hymenoptera; family Chalcididae; genus Chalcis; species Chalcis sispes. The sequence goes on from OX465097.1 coordinate 12,012,843, forward strand.
CTCTCGTCACGTCGCGGAATTCCAATTTACCCTCTCTCTAAAGCAGTCCTAACGCTTTCGATCGGAAACTGAACGAGTGAGAGTGAGAGAAAGAAAGAGAAAGATCGAGGGAGAAAGACGAGAACAGCTCGCCCCGGCACTTTCAAACGAAAGCATCCGCTTGATTGCGCGCGCCCCCGCTCTCTATCTCTCTTTCCTTTCCTCTTCGCTTCTCTAAACCTTTTTTTTCTTTCAATTTAAACCAGAGAAAGAGAAAGAGAAAGAGAGAGAGAGAGGCAGACAGACAGACAGAGAGTTGGAATTGGAGAGAAAGAGGAAGAGAACAGTTACGAAAAAATAAAAAAAAGGTCGGCTAGAGTCTACTACCTTGAGAAGGAAAAAAGATAGTAGTTTACATTTCGAATGTCTAATTTTAGGTGACTCGCGAGTAATTGGAGAGATGCTCGAGTGATATAGGGAATTCGATGTTACAGGTTTAGCAGATGTAAAAATTTTATACGTTTGAACTCTTCTTTTCTTCTTTACAAATCCGTCGCGATAAAATTGGCTTAACGTTGTGCGCTGAATTTCAATCAAGCATTGCAGATTAATTACGCCGTAAAAAGTTTCAAGCACGAGTAGTTATGAAAAAAAAATAAAAAATAAAAAAAAAAAAACAGTGTCCTCGCTATAATTAAGAAAAAAACGTACAAAAAAAAAAAAAAAAAAAAAAAAAAAAACACGGCGATAATTTTCATTTTCGATGTAAATTTGTTCTCACGAAATAAAAAGAGAGCAATATTATAACAAGTACACGCGCGTGAAATATATAACCCGAGTGTCAATGTAATCGACGCGCAAGCGTAGCATCCGGCCAACGCGACATACACATGTCCCGTACGTACATACAACACCAGACCTGTAATTTTCGCGTCCCCGAGCGATTTCGATCTCGAGACGCTTATATATATATATATCCACGTTTCGTCCTTTCATTTTTTTTTTCCTTTCACGCTCGAGTCTCTTCGCGCGCGAAAATAACGCCGAGAAGAAAAGAGACGCGTAACGTATATAGACCGATCGATGCGCAATTACGGTAATGGGATCCGTGACGCGTCGGCGTGCCGGTTGGAAAATACGACGGGCGGCTCTCGCGTGAGGGCTTACCGCCGTGGCGCGATTGAGCCGCGTAAAATCGCAAGCGAGGACAAGCCGTAATGTACTCTTTTGGAGATGTAGGCTCGATGTGTAAGTATGCGCGGGGCGTGTGTAAGTGTTATTCTTTGTTACGAGTATGTGTGACTTTGGGTGACTAAGTGCTCGAGGGATGGCTATGTATCAAAAGTGTGAGAGAAAGGAAAAGGAGGAAGGAAGCGAAGGAAGATAAAAACTGTGTGATGGTTTCGTGGTAGAAATAGCTACGCGTTTTTGGGTTAGAAAAACTCTCGCGGTGTCTTGGGGGTTTATTTATTTGCTGATGTATTTACTACAACTTTTCATGAATATTTTTTAAACGTAGTTTGTCTTCGTAACAAGTATAAAAAAAAATAAATTTCTTTCTATCGATTATTAAACATAAATAAACAATGATTAAATAACTTTGAAATTGTAATATATTTAAATAAATGATAAAAAGTAATCGGAGGTCATACCAAAGAAAATAAAACAAAATTTCAGAACACTGCTCATCATAAATTTAATTCGGCAATCCTATTTGCCACATCTTAATCCTTGCTAACGTCGTTCCAAAGTTTTAAGAACGCGCTATACAAGTAAAAGACAAATAAACGTCAAAGTCAAGGGGACATGAAAACGAATGGAAAAAGAAAGCACACGGCATAAACTAAGTACAAAAAGTAAGTAAAAAAGTCGAAAAAAAAAAAAAAGAGAAAAAGAAACAAAGAGACAACGAAAGTATAAGAAAGACGAGGATAACGGAAAGCGAAAAGGAAAGAGAAACATCCACTTTCTCCCTCGGGAGCGATCCGCGTTAGCATCCGAAAAACTTTAGAAGGAGGAAATTGCCAAGCCGTCAAGCCGAGCAGTTTGAGAATTTGCCGACGCAAATGACGGGGAGAGGGAAAATTGTTGCGCGAATGAAAAGAACGAAATTACACGACTCCGAAAAGTCTATCGACGTTTTCGCTCGGGGAATGTCGCATTTTATGAGTATTTTATTCACCTTTAATTTAATACGTTATCGTTACGATCGTCAACGAAATCATATTTTAATTTTGAAACGCGAGGTGAAATAATAAAGGACACGCACACACCGTCTAGCTAGCTAGTTTCGTAAGGTAAAAATGCATACGCGTGTACGTATACAGGAAAGAGGAGAAAGGAAAAAAAAAAAAAAAAATGTACATATATGTGCAAGCAAGTTCGATATCGTGGCATGCACACGCGTCGTCGACGACGACTACGAGGACGTCGGTGGCGACGGCATAGCCGTGTTGATTGGCGTATCGCCAAATACGCTGGTGCGCCCCGGCGTACCAAGCGATGTCAGTTGAATTCTCGAAGGTCGCGCGAGATCCATCTATACGTTTCGCTGAGTTTAGCGATTTTGGAAGCGAATAACAGACGTTATTTTATCGTTAATTATAATAATCGGACGCGTATATATATATATATATATATATATATATATATGCGCGTTGATACCGACACCGAGATTCGTTATACCGTAGAGAGAAAGAAAATATCGATTTCAGCGTATTCCCATATCGTGAAATGTATATGTTTATGATCGTACACCGCGCGTCATACGGTGATTTTACCGTGTGTATTAAAATTATCGTTTATTATCGAATGTGCTAGTGATTATTATATTATGATGCAGAAACACATTTATAGAATCGGGATATGATGTAATTAAGGTGTATAATAATACAAATTGGAAATATTTTGGCACGGATTTGTTTTTTGAATTTCGCGTCGCGTTGAATTTAAATTTAATTTCAAGTGAATTAATAATAGCGCAAAGAGGGAGAAAAAAAATAGGTTTAATATTATTTATCGATTGTCGAAAACGCGATTGCACTTAAGAAGGCGTTGGTAAAACATCGCGTAAACATAAAAATATCTTCGGTAGCCAAAATATTAAGCCAATGGCGATATATAAGCCAACGAATTTTTATCGACGAAACAATCGTACGTTTAAGGCCTCGTTCAAATTTCTTCTCCCTCATTCTCTCTCTCTCTCTCACTCTTTCTCTCTCTCTCTCTTTATCTTATGAGAGAATAAGCGTACGTGCTCGCAGTCGTTAGATTCCTCGAGGCCGCGAGAAGGCAGCTGGCGCGCCCTTCTTTCTTGGACCCTTGCTGGACACACGCGCTCGCGCGCTTACATTACCGAGTTCGGTAGAGCCGAAGGCGCTTCTGATCTTTTGCTCGAGAACGAGAGATCGGGCAATCGAGAGAACGAGGGAGAAAGGTAAACGGGGTATGGGCGAAGGAAATAATCGTGGAACAGTTGGGCTGAGGTTGGGGAGAGTGAGAGAATTGATTAGAGTTTTTGTGGTTAATTTATAAACGCTGTAACGTTATTTTTTATTTTTTTTTAAATATGATTTATGTGCGACTTGATTTTGAATTATTTTCTTTTGATTTAAAAAAACTTTTTTTTCATCGTTTATTACAGACACTTTATTAGTTTAAGAAAGCTAAAGTAAAGGGTAAATTGTTGCTTAATATAAGCAACATAAGTCGAATCAAAAACTAAATATAAAAATGGGAACAAAAGAAAATCGCATACAAGTATACAGAAAGAGAATCAAACGGGGAAAATAAGCGAGCAGAAACAAAGGATAAGAGGGAAAAATAAAAAAGCACGCGAATGAGCGCATGCGAGCGAGAGAAGTTATAGAAGGAAAGAGAGCAAAGGGAGGAGGTAGACGAGGAGGAAGAGGCAGAGGAGGAGTTATAGGTACGAAAGCCGTACGCGCGTATATAATACGCGAGGGGGAGAGATGGGAAAACGTTGCTGACGGCGCGGTGGCGGCGGCGACGGCGGCAGCTCGAGCCTCGATACACCGAAGCCAGTGTATACGCCGGCAACGGCGTGTAGCAGCAGCAGCACCGAGCCCTGGAAATGAAAGAGCAGAGCTCGACGTGGGGCGATAACTCATTCGTGAACCGAACGAGGCAGCTGAATTCAACGATGCGCACATACACACATACGCACACATGCATATATATATATATATATATATATATATATATATTTATATATATATATATACAATACCAATGAGTGGGCGGCACCCCGCGCACGACGAAACGTTGCGCTCGCGAAACGCAAAAAAAATAAATAAATAAATAAATGACGAAAAAAAATCGAAAAATATGAAAATAGATAAAAGATAAAAGAGAAAACGACAAAATAAAAAAAAAAAAAAAAAGAGGAAGAGAAAGGCGAACGATGCGAAAAGACAAACTGTGTGTGGTTGAAAGTGAAAGAAACGACGGTATCGCGTGAATTTCGCCTTTAAAAATTGAGCTCCGATCAATTTTGCTTGTTTAACACTTTGGCAAATGAATTTTTTCGTTGCCTTCTTTCGTTTTAATTTTCGCACTACAGTTTAATGTACTTATTATCGAAATGATAGATTATATTTATGGCTTGACTATTTATTATCGCGCACACAATTATTTAAATTTTATAAAGTAACTTATTCGATTTTTATGTTTGATTAATACATTAAAACAAATTATTTAATATTTAACATAAAATATTTTTGTATTTTAAATTTCTTAACAAAAATAAACCAACTTGATAAACGAAAAAAATATAAAACTTGAAAACCCGATAAACCATCGAAAAGCAAAGAAAAAAGAAATCCGACGTCGAACGCGTGAGTTCATAAACTCAACTAATTTCGACGTTTAGTTTTCACTTTTCGTCTGTGCTGTCCGCAAAAGTAAGGAAAAAGTGAAACTTTGACTCTCGACTCTCTCATTGTATATCCACACGCGCGCGCGCATACACACACAAACACAAACACACATACACAAACACCGGTGCTTTACGATTTTTCCGGCGCGCGAGTTTCGTGAAAAGTGCAGCAGGCGCTAAAGACCCTCGCGCTTCGGGGAGAAACTTTCACCGCCATAAAAATTTAAAAGCCCTCTTCGGCCTAAAGCCCGCTCTACGTATACATATATATATATATATATACCTTTCGAAACCCCAAAGTTTCCCTTTTCTTTTCCGAGCCGTCTCGGCTTGTTACGTAAATCGAGGGCTCTAAATCTTTGTCCTTCTCCTCGGTAGAAGAAAGAGAGAATTTCTCGTTTAAGAGAAAAAGAGATGCAGGTCGGTAAGGCAAAAGCTCGCATTCGCATTTACGAAAATGACTCGGAACGACGACGTAAATATTTATGTATCGATTCCGCGCGAGCGCGATTAACGACTCCATGTGGACGTAATACGCGCGTGTGAGCGTTGGGGCCTCGCTTACCTACGTTTAGGATAATTTCTATTATTTGGACATGTATTATTTAATGGGCTGAGTTTTCAACTTTATTGAAATGTCCTTTCGAAGTTAACGAGACCCTACCTTACATTATATAAATATGCATCGACGTGCATTTTTACAATTAAAACAAAATTTACGGTACCGTATAGCGTTTCATACAAATTTTGATAAAAAATATTTTTTCATATACTGTAAAAACTGTTATGAATATTTTATACATTGCTATTTGTCTTTTATACATTTTTACAAAAATATATACAGTAATGGAAACTATCATTTTATTATTAAAAATATTTAATCTTGTACGAAAGCACATAAATCATGAATGACGTAACGTAACATGTAAACACAATGTTGCTTTAAATAAAATATTTTTCCAACGGTTTATTGTACGCTGAAAAAGAAAAAACTAATCGATTGTTGTAACTTTAATATTTATTTCGTTTTCAACAATGTCAAAATATAAAAAAAAAAAAAAAAAAAAAATGGAAATCCACGCTTCTATACGCGCTGTTTCAATTTAATTTAAACAATCGAATTTAAAAATACACATATATTTGTTACAATTATCGTTCAAATTGAAATACATAGAAAAAAAAAAAAAAAAATTAATCGAAAAAAAAAAAAAAAAAAGTATTAAATACACTTTCCATCGCGTATATAAAACGAAACGCCATAAATCGCGTTCGTGCGCACTCCCCGATACGTTCGTCAAACCTAAAGGTAACTCTACAATGTCCACCGGCCGAATGTTACGCATTCAGCGTCGTCGAATTTTCCTTTAAGATCCGATCGCTATGTACACCCCTGAATCTAAACACCAGAGGTATAAACTTTTTGAGCGTACTGTACCGTGCCGGCTCGCCAGGACGAGCGCCTCCCTTTCCTAAGAGCTACCGCACGCGGGACGAAAAGCTAGACAAGAGGGAGGGGGGAGGGGGAAGCAACGAAAAAGAAAGGAGGGAGAAGAGAACCTAAAACTCTCAAGACTACTGGAATATATACGTAGAAACGAGCAAGGGAAAGGGCGGGCAGTCGGCGTGAAGCGCAAAAGGGAGATTTAGACGTCATACCCTTGACGTCCGTTTGCCTTCTGCCACCCCCACCACCGGCAGCAACGCCGACTCGTTTCCTTTATTCGTCACGATCGCGCTACCCGAACGAACGGACATTTTTTTCTTTTTTCTTTTTGTCCATGAACGTGCTTTTTTTTCTCTTTTTATTCGGCCGAGTTTCCTCCCGTGGATAATTTCTTACTCTACGATGTGTGCGTACGTGTATGTGTGTGTGTACTCGTCTTCTGCGTGGGTATCGAGTGTTTTTCGACAAGAAGAGAGCGGGAAAGAGATGGGAAATAGAAGAAGAGAAAGCCGCGCCTCGACTTGCGACGTGTGTGCATTAAATAGTTGATTTATAACGCTGCGCTTTTCGGAGGGAAAAGCCGCATCGAGAGAATAGGAATACACACTCCCTACGAATTTCGCTCTCGTTTGTTGATTTTTTTTTCCCCCCTCTCTGTTTTTCTTTTCTCTTCTTTGGGTTTACGCTATTTACACTTCCGGACAAAAAAAAAAAAACAAAAAAATGTTTAGCTTCAGGTAAAACTTCGTCGTGATTTAGTGTTTTTCTTCTAATTTATTACGAGTTGCCTTATTTAATTTATATGCTCGAACGAGATCCTACGACTCAATGATCTTAAAATAACGAGATATTCGGCTCTAAAAATTGAATATTTTATTTTTAACCTTTATATTTATTTCCTTTATTATTCTTTTTCACGCGTAACGCAGTTAAAAAAAAAAAAAAATAAATAAATTGTATTAAAGCTACGATAAATAAAGTAATCAGAAACATCGAGACTTTGTCTTTTCTTAAAACACATGCACCTCTTATCCTAAATTAAATATTAATTCTCGAGTAATCGCGTCGCGAATTATGATTAATTAGAATAAACTTTAAATATGCAAATCGCTCTTCGCACGATCGAAAAAAGTACTCGACGCCTGCGAAAGGTATATACTCGTAGTATAACTTGTCGAACGTTAATATCGAAAGAGAAAACCAAACTCGTTACGTATATGCCACGTGCGCAGAATCTCATTGCATACTCGGCCAATCTGACGAAACATTGAAGAGGCGGGTTTAATTAAAATCACTTTTCTTGTCGAATCGCTATTCTTTGGAGGTTGCGATACGATATACTTATACATACGCTTGCTACGCACGATTTAAAACTAAAACTTAAAAAAAATAAACGAATTCTTTTTTATAAACATACATATTCATATACAATTCAAAGTGTATTATCGCAGCTCGAACTCGGCCGCGAAAGACTCTTACGCACGCCGTTTATTTTTGCACATGAAACAGGTGTCTTATTTTATCGTTGCGTATTTGAAATTCCACGTGGAATTAAATTCGTTTCCTTCAGCAGTAAAATTTTTTATTTTATTATTTCTTGAGCGCAAGAAGAATATAAAAAATATGTATATAATACTTTTTTAACATACTTATTCGAATATTTGATTGTTTTACAAAATTTGTGATTATTTAAAATTTAATACATTAGTAATCTATGCATTGAAAATAATTTAGCATTATCGATTTAAAATTATAATAGACAAAATCGTCCAATTTTAAATATCGTTTCGAAATATAAAATTTACTGTTAATATTATGTGCGATGATAATTTTCATTTATTTAGAGCATGTTAAAATATCGCGTTACCCATTAATTATACCTCATGCCGATATCGTAATTATTTAAGTAAAAATATATTCTAAAAAAAAAAAAAAAAAAAAAAACAATTTATACAAAATAATATTCATACAAAAATATTAAACGACAAGAGAATTATTCACTCGCTCGCCGTCGATCGTCAATTTCTTACGACGAAAACGCGTCATAAGGTGTAACTCGATCGTTTCAACGGTAGAGAAGCCAGCGCTTATAGACTAGATAGTTTAAGCGGATAGAGGAGCGCCCGCAAATAAAAAATAATAACGCGTACAAAAGCATTGATACAAAATATTATGTAGCGATATGGGAGCGCGCTCGCGAAATATAAAACGTCGAAACGAGCGCACGTCAACTTATACAGGGCGTACGCGGATGGTAACCGCGCCGGAATACACACAAAATTTGCATATCGTTTGTTATTCAAATGCGTTTGGTCTTGCATGCATGTACATACATATATATATATATATATATATATATGTATATATATATATATATATAAATGCGCTTCGCGGTGAGGTAAACTACGTTAGTACGGATTCTCTCCTCTTTTCGCTTTATACGGCATAAGGAGAGCGATAGAGAGGGACACGATAAATTATCGATCGGCCGTTTACGAGTCGTCGGTATAAACCCTAAACGCGTCATTAATAAATGAAGGTACGATGACAACGTTATACGGGTGTGGCTAATTACGGTGATCGCTCATGCAGATTTGATCGAGTGCGCGTGCGCATCCTCTCTATCTCTCTCTCTCTCTCTCTCTCTCTCTCTTTCGCGTCTACGCGTCGAAAACGTATATATAAGCGTGTGTGCGTATGTGTCTCGTGTATATAATCACGTGGTAAGACACTCGGGTTGAGCGCGCGGGCGCGCGACCTTGTTTTACATGAGTAATGGCGAGCGCCTCGAGTGATACGACTCATTAATGCGCTCATTCATTTGTTATACATGCCTGTAATTATACACGGGTAAAATCACTTTTATTTTTGCTATATATATATATACATATGCGTGCACGTATGTATTACGCATAATCGGCTCTCGCTCTCTTCGCGCCGGTTTCGCTTTAATGCTATACAGGAGCCGAGAGAAACAGGTGTTACGAGCCATCAGAAAATTTTAATTGTAATCGTTTACTTAAACATTACGAAATATTTTATTTCGACGGCTAATTACGTACGGCTGCGAAAGCATTTTATATCGGCTGGACTATCGAATATATGTGTATTTAAACCATACTGAATTTTTGTAAAATCTGTATATTTTAATTGAATTTCGTTGAATTTTTTTTTTTTTTTTTTAATCTAAATTATCATTTATATTATATAAAAAAAAAAAAAAAAAAAAAAAATTAGAAAATAAATGCATTTTATTATTTTATTATTAGTAAGCAAGAAAAGAAACCGCTCTTTTTCTCTCTCTCTCTCTCTCTCCCATAGGTCGTTTTCTCACAATCCTTCAAAATCCCGGGGCGCTCTCCTTTATAACTCTCCTCGGTAAGAAGAGGAAGCGCCTTCGGGAAAAGTTACAAGAAACCTTACATCAGCGCGAACTCGCCATAGTCGGGCGCGTTCGCCTCGCCTCGTGGAATCAATGGCACATTAAGTGGACCTATAAATCGCCCAGCCGCCGGTGTAGTCGCACGCTCCTTAGGTTCGACGAGCCTATATTTACTCTATTATGCAGGTCTGCGCGTTGCTCGCCTTCTTTTTCCTCTCTTCTCTTTTTTCTTTTTTTTTTGGTTATTTTTTACCCCAATCCTATATTCTCGGCGTTTAACGGCGAATCATCTCGTGTGTATAAACCTTAGATGCCGCGATGCGATATCTCCTCTCGGCCCATAAATCCGCGTTCTGCAAACTTTGCACACACGTACACACGTGCAAGCGCGCGTGAACACGAGAGAAAGGAGAAACGGAGGATAAAATGAGAGGAAAATAAATAGAGCGAAAGCGCGCGCGAAAGAGAGAGAGAGAGAGAGAGAGAGAGAGAGAGAGAAAGAGAGAAAGGAGGTTCCGCGCGCTCTGGAGTCGAGATGCGAAGTGGCGCGCAGCTTCCGGCGTAATGCGCGACGCGCCGGCGATCTCCCTACCCCGGCGCACGCACCACCCCTACGACCAACCAAGAGGGGAGAGGCGGGGTAAAGGAGCGGATTTTCGAAAGAGAGAGAGAGAGAGAGAAAGAAAAAGAGGACGCGGCGGTACATCACCGAGCCGCCATCTGGCAGCTATGCCGCGCAGCATCCCGTCGCTAGGGGGTTCACACGAGATGCGAAAGAGGGAGCGACCTCGCGAGCGCTCGTACCGGGAAATTCGAAATCGTATTTTTGAATTTGCCGCGACAAGAAAAGCACTTAAGCTCTAAGATAAGAAAAATTCATTTATTAGACAAGGATTCGTTATAAACTGAAATACAATCGAGAGATTTATCAAGAATTTTCGTGTTTTCTTTTCATTTCTTATAATAAAGAGTATTTAAATATATAAAAGTAACAATTTTAATATAAACTATCAAAGTTTTTTCTTTAAACAAGTTTTATACATTGATTTTTTTTTCTTTTTTTTTTTCATACAAAAGACTTATTTGAAAGAGAAAATTCATTATTTATATTTTAATGATATTCGGTGGTATTAAATGAATCATTTATAAGCAGCATGTAAGTATCTTTAAAAAAATATTTTATAAAATGAAATTTGAAAAATGTATTGAATGAATAAAACTTTGATAATTTTATATCGATCAATAATTCATATCGTAAATTTATTTTCAAAAGGTGTCAACATTCATTACTGTATTCGTAATAACAGTACATTTACATAAACTGTAAATTATAGTCACCGTACTCAACAACGTGGACTCAATTGTTTTTTATTAAACGACATTTCTTGTTCTACTAGAAATAATTCACACTTATTTATTTACAAAGAGCCTTTATCTTTATTGGTAACTATTCGCAAGGAGAGAAAGAGAGAAGAGAGAGACAGACAGAAACAGAGAGATAGAGAGAGAGAGAGAGAGAGAGACAAAAGAAAGATAAAAAAGACCTTGGGTGAAGCTCGTTCTAATCAATTTACTGGCCACGCATGCGGCACGCAAAGTGTCGCGGGATCGGCGATATATAGATGATTGGCGCCACGGGCGGTCGACACTCGTCGTCGCCTTTTCCGCAAGCATTTGTCCCGAGTGCGCGTGGCGCTGTTTATCAATCACTTCTCGAGTACCTTTTCGTTTTTGCAATGCCAATCGGCCGTTTACATTGGCTCATATCCATGAAAGTTTGGCCTGCCGATACTTGGGTGGTTTTAATGGTTATTCGCGTTTTCCGTGCTTTTTATTTTTGTTAAATCGCGATCGCTTATTAATTATTTATTTATTAATGAGCTTTTAATGTATTCCACCATTTTATCGATAACGAAAGTATGCCATATTGTATCTAAAGATTACTAAACATTTTATATATACTTATACATAATTATGTATGCGATGCAATTATTCACGGAATGAGTGAAATACTTGAGCTTATAAAAATGTATAACTTGTATTTTAAACGGGTTAAAAAATGCAGCTATTTCTAAAATATTTTATTTCCATGAACTTAATATCGCAAAAGAATAAGTTTACCACGCGAGTAAAAAAATATAATAGCATTACATTTTTTTTTTTTAAATAAGACAAACATCGAGTTAACAAAATTATTAATTGCTTTATTTTGAAAGCTCACTGATAACATAAATATTTATGTCGATTAACGATTCAACGCTCGACTCGATAAACGCCCTCGTTGAAAAAAAAAAAAAAAATCAATTATATTTCTCTCGCAAACGAATCTCGCAACAAGCGCACGTCCAATTTTATAGCAGCGCCTTAAAAAATAAAAATAATAATAATAAAAAAAAAAAAAAAAAAAAACAAACAAACAAACAAACAAATAAAATAACCTGACCGCCTAGATAGATAAACAAAAGCAGCGAGTCAACGATTTCGCGCACGGAATTCGCAATGGCGAAACGTTTCAACGCGCGTACGAACGTGACGTTAATACACAGTGGCGCGGTGCGTTTGGGTGGTCCCGTGAGTTGCTCTCTCTATCGGCCAAGGTGCTAAAGCTCTATTATTAGAGAAAGCAAAAGTAGCGGCAAAGGTGCAACGACGGTGGAAGGAGTGACAAAGAGCATAAAATCGCGACCGCGTGAAATCGTTTGTATCGATGAAACAATGTTTAGGGCAAAGTGGAAGCCGGTATCAAATATCTATCTCTCTCTCTCTCTCTCTCTCTCTCTCTCTCTCTCTCTTTCTCTCTTTCTCTCTTTTATTCTCGAAAATTCAGAAAAAAAATCGCACGCGTCTCTTAGACCTCTCGTTTGGCTGCTGCAACGTGTATTTTTGAAATTCTTTTATTCCATTTCGGGCTCGTCTGTTTATTGACCACACGTGCGATCGGTTAAAAGGAGATATAGATTTGCGCGCTCTTTTGCGCATTTATTGTTTAAGGAAGCAGAATTGCTTTTCATTAGATTTTTACTCGATGATTCGAAGTATTTTATTACGCAATGAACGTCTTACGCATTCGCTGCTATTGAATTAATTTTATAGAGAATTTATGAGATGCGGTATAAAGTTTATGTGCATAGATTCTTTCATTCATAAAATAAATTTAATTTTAAAACGATCATTTATATCATTCTTTAACATTTTAGTTTATATTTTTATTTCATTGAATTAAAAGGTGCAGATATATTTTAGAATTTACAACCAGTTTACATTTTTTTTTAATAAAATCGATATTCCATTAGAATTCATTGAAAACCATTATTGTTTATTTAATTTTACAGATGAAAATTAGTATAATTATTCTATAAGTATAAATTAGTATAACAGTAAACACTGATCATGATTATAAAAACATCGATATGATTTAAACGTAAATTGATTTTCAACCAATAAGGCGGTACCACTTATATCGAATGGAAAAAAAAAAAAAAAAAACAAATTTACGAAAATAAAAAATACCGACGATCTATCAAAATCATATCCAGCCAGGAAAAAAACAACGAGCGATTAGGGCTTTTAAAACTCCGTTATTACGAGAGCAAAAATTCTCCGATTGCTCGCAGGAACAAAGAATGAAGTGGGGAGGAAGAAAGAGAATGAGAAAGAAAGATGAAAGAACGAAAAATATCGGACGCGGTTGACGTCTTAACGATTACGGGCAACAGGGGCGAATAAATAATGCCCCCATCGAGGGTTGAGGCCACATACTCTGGACAGGTAGTAATATTCCCCATGAAGGCTGTAACTCATATATATATATATATACACATATGTATACGGTATACTCTCCGAGGCAACGCCATACGTTCCTTCCTCAACGTCGTGTGTGCAACATCGTGAAATGCACAACGAGGCTAAAATAAAGAAAAGCGATAACGAGAGGATCGTAAAGGAGAATCAAGCCAAGAGACGCTGAGAACCTATATATACATATATGAATATTCGTTTAGCCTCTATACATGTATGTATACATATAAGAGAAGCACTGCAGCTTCCACGCTTGCGTGAACTTGCTCTCCGCGTTGCAAAAGAAAAAAAAGACGAAGGCTATATAGCCGGGCCAATTAGCCGGCGCATAACCGTAATACACGAATCCGATGCGTGTAAGTCTGCGTACGTACGTATGCGCGCGAACCCGGAGAGATTTTATCGGTATACCGCTGCTGCCACTCTGCCATCTGGTATTTTATATACGTTCGTGGATATATCGTGTGTGCGTGTGTTTATATATATATATATATATATATATATATACACACACACACATATATATGCGTGCCTCAAGTACTCGAGATGATATAATGAATAATTTGCCGTTTTTATTTCCGTTTTTTATTTATTTATTTTTATTTGGTTTGTTTCTTGTTTTATTTTTCTTCGCTTTTGTACAAAGCAAGATACTTGTCGGTTCTTGAATTGTTCGGAATTTTTTGAGTAATAAAAACCAAATTATTTTTTGGTTGATTATCGGTGTAATATCTTTAAGTTTTTTAATTTAAAGTAAAAATATTAATATAGAACATTTATGATTGTCGACGATAATATTAAGTGAGTCAAGTAAAACTTTTTTTTTCATACGAAATTTACAGCTGTGACGATTGAAGAATTTTATTTCGAATATGAAAAAAGCTTATAAAGTTAAACAAATAATTATACAATTGGAAAATATCCATAGCAACTTAGAGGTTCAAAAAAATTTATTGTTACGATAGAATAATAAATAGTTTTAGTTATCATCAAGTCAGAAATTAATCTAAAATATGCCTTCAAGCGATATCGTTAAAATGTTTTTCTAATCGTTAAAAGTTATTTGCATACAAAGAAAATTTACAATTTTAATATTTTTACTATAAATCATCCAAGAATTTATCATATAAATAATATTATTAAGTCATTTATTATTAGATTATTAAAGTATAACGCAAGTTTTCGATATTTATTTACAATTTAATACTAAAATTTATGCGAAAAAAGAAGGTTTAAACTTTATGATGGAATTGAATTTTAATTTACAATGAACGTAAATATAAATTTATCTTCATGAAAATGACGAGGAGCAATTAAAGAAAAAAAAACATTGGAGTTGATATATCTTATAGTTACGCAATAAAATCTAAAATTTTAACGGTATTACTTTTATCTGACAGGAAAACTTGAAAAAAAAAAAAATAAATAATAATAATCAGCCTCGAATAGCTTTACGGTTAATTAAACATTTTTAGTGCGCAAAATAATTTATATAGTGTGTCTTTTCATAGAATCTCTCGTCCCTCTGAAAAGTCACGTTAATTTGCAAGATAAGAACGATAAGGTGGAGAGACAAGTGTAGCTCAAGATGGTGCTAGATTTCTCGACCATCTCTTACAGCAAACAGTCTTTATACACGTATATATAAATATACGTATGAGAGTTTCGCCTTATACCTTCCAGATTTCCATCCGAAAAGGCGCGCGGATGCGATCAAGGATCTCGATAACGCGGGTAGTTCAACAATCCTCTAAAGCGGCACTTTTCTCGTGATTAGTTTCGAACAACTCAGCCACACGGAGAGAGAAAGAGAATAAGAGAGAGAGAGAGAGAGAGAGAGAGAGAAACTCACTCGAGCGACAAAGAAATCAAGGTTAGATAAATACCCAATGCAATTTCCAGATTATAATCTAAATTGGAACAGTCATGTTCTATATTCTGCGGTAAAATATTGATCATATTTTCATTTTTACGAAAGGCACTTTTTGCGACATATCTTTAAACAATCTGAAATTATAGTTTATCGCACGAATCTGCTTTATGTAATAAAATATCAAGAATAAAATTTTATTTGCAATTTGAATTTACAGCCATTTATTTTTCGACGTTAACGAGCGTTAAAAGTATGAAAAAAAAGAAAACCAAAAAAAAATTAAAAAAAGAATTGATGAAATTTTGACTCGAATTAATTAAAAAATTATAAACTGAAAATAATCCACAACAAGCTTTTATTGCTAGCAACTTTTCAATGTCGAATATATAAAAGGGATCCGGGCTAAGCGGTTAGAAAAGAAGTGAGAGAGAAAGAGAGAAAAAAAAGGAAGAAAATTCCTTGCCAAAATAAAAAGGGAAGACTCGAGGCGAGGTTGAGTTATGCGCCTATTTCGGTTAATAATCCCGTTATACCCCATCGCCGCATCATATTTTCGCCATCGCGAAAATAATGGATGCGGCGGCAGCGCCGTGGCAGCGAGACTATACACGAACCTAAAACGCCAAAACGAGCCAAGAAAAACGAACGAATGCAAAAGAGACGCTGCCGTTCTACATGTATATACATAGTGTACAATGCTAAGCTCAAAAGCGACAGGAGAGAAGGAAAGAGAGAGAGAGAGAGAGAGTGAGAGAGAAAGAGACTCTGGGCGTAAAAGGGGGAATAGAAGAGCGAAAGGCCGCCTCGTCATCCGTCAACTGTCGGACGTCCGACCAATCCAACGCTGCGCCGGCGGTACGGCAGCCACCCACGATTACCGCAGTCGCCTCCGAGTGTGTGAGCGTACGTACATAAACGTCGCAAATTACACTCGCGCTCTATCTTTGTCTCTCTCTCTCTCTCTCTCTCTCTCTCTTTTTCTCACCTTCCGTATATATATATGCGTATATATGCGTACCGTAAACGTGAATCTTGGATATGAGATATGCTTCGGTGGAGGGGGTAAGATGTTTAAGAATTTACGTTTTGTTTTGATTCATACGTTGAGATTTTACGCCGAGATAACGTTATTTATTTTTTTTTTTTTTTTTTTTACAAAGCGGCGCGGTACTTGTTCAAAATGGGTTGCGCTCTTTTTTTTACCGTTAGATTAATATGAAAGTGACTTAAAAAGTGAATATACTAAGATTTATAAATTATAACGTGTGGTTTTAGATGCACTATTTGCCGTTGTTAATGAGTTTAATAATCGTAAAAAGTGTATCTTAGCCGAATGTATCTTGACAACAACACGAATACAGCATTTATCAGTTAGTTAATTACGATTGTAGTTTGGTCATTATAATCCATTTAAGCGTTTCGTTCTTATTTTTTCGTCCGAAATTTTTTTCTCGCTCGGCATTTGCATTTCGGTCGCCGATGTAAGAAAGGCGAGAGAACGAATGATATCGATTAATTTCATTGCACAAGAAGTTGGTAAATCGGCGCGAACTCCGTGCAATAAATAATCCCGCGTGAGCGCAATTGTTTAAAATTTCAAAACTGCCCGAAGATTAATGGTAGGTTCGCGTGAAAAATTTTTTTAACGCTGATGTATATGCAACCACCGAATGCTGCCGCGCCGAGTGAAAACAAGTCGTACACAAAGAATGATAAAAAGGATGAGACGTAGAGAAAGAATGGAAGAAGTGAAGAAGGAAGGAAAGAAGGCAAGTATCAACGATTTGCCGCTTCTTGAGAAACGTTTCTTCGGTCTCTCTGCGTCAAGACGCAGAACGTACATGTGAAATCACACATACATACTCACACACGTGCACACATAACCGTACCTATATGGCGAGGTTCTCCGGGTCACGGAAATTTTATCCTCCATTCGTGATTCACGAGGAATAATCGCCACTACGGGAGGTTCTTTTACACATCCACAGTTTCTCTTTCTCTTTATCTCTCTCTCTATCTCTCTGTCTCTCTCCTTCAGAGCATAGAGCGTATTACAAAGCTGCCGTGTAAAAAGCACCGATGCGTTGATGGCCGGCCTTTATGTATTGCTTTGATTTCCAATTTTAGCGAGATCGAGATGCCGAATTTTGTTAATTTTTAAATTTCATGCAGTTGGTGAAGAGTTCAATTTAATCGTTATCAGAGAATGATATCACTTGAAAATTTGTTTATCTACTAAAATCTTTTAACAAATATTAATTATCAATTAAATAACTTATTACGAAAAAGAAATATTATTTTCAAATTAAACTGCATAAACTATATTCAATTATGTCACAAATTTATAAATCGTTATAAAAAGTAATATTTTACAAAGTGCACACTACACGGCGTTTAATAAAATTTCAAAACAGCTCGTAATCTTTTTAAAACTGCTTAATCTCCGAAGCGTTTTATATATTCACGATAAATCATTATAAATACGACAACGTAGTAACTTTTCGCGTATATACAGTGTGAGCCACACCGGCAACATGGCCGCACACGCACACACACACTCAACAAATCCGAATAAATCACATTTAACTCAATTGCAAACGCAGCAAAAAGAGAATCAAAACACACTCGCGCACCAACCTTCTCGCGATCTGTATACCAACCCGAATGAATAACAAAAAAAAAAAAAAAAAAAAAAAAAAGAAAAAAGAAAAGAAAAAAAAAAGAAGTCGCACGAATCGCGCGCAAAGGCGAACCGCGCGCGCGAAGAAAAAAGAAAAGAAAGACAACAGGCGCGCGCGGCCGATCTCCGGGAGATCGGCAACGACGACGGCGGCGGCGGCGAAAAAGTTAAGCTCGCGCGATGTCCGCGTTGTTGTAGACTTTGTCGAGCGCGTTGAGTATATATATCGTGCGCGCGAAACGCCGATAGCGATAATAGCGCAGTGCACAACGAGCGTAGCGCGCGAGCGCAGCTATATACGTGTATATACATATACGTATATATGCGCGTTATAAGATTTACCTTTCACGAGAGCCGCCTCTTACCGCTTGGCGATCCGTTGCCGCCGCATTGAGATCGATCGCCTCTCTTGCGTTATATACGAACGTACATATATATATATATATATATATATATATATATATATATATATATATATATATATATGCGCATGTATGCAATGTAGCTACGTTCTATATATATTCACATATATATGCAAGTGCGCGAGGGAAGGTCACCGATCGTCAAGCGCTCGAGATTACGAAACGCCTGACATCACCGCTATGGCGTTCGTGTTGTGTGTCTCTCTCTTTCTCTCTCTCTTTCTTCGCATTTTTACCTCTCACTGTCTCTCTCTCTCTCTCTCTCTCTATCTCTCTTTCTATAGTATGTATATATATACGTATAAACGATCGGTACGAGATCAAAGCGGGATTTTATGGTGAATTATACATATATGGGAAGGAAGGCTGGGAGGGATCGCGATTCTTCAAAATGTGAATATTAGTACGGCTATATTGTGTTCTAATGAACTAGAGATGCGCTCTATCGCGGTTAATCGTTGTTTTTTCATCTTTTTTTCATACCGCGAAAAGTATCTGTATGCACATGTATGCGAATGCACGTGCAGTCTTTTAATGTTGCTTCACTATTTTCTTATGCTATGAGTTATATGGGAATATTGAAAATTGACGGTTTGCGCAATGTGTTAAATATTTATTACTGTGTCGATATAAGGAATGAAAAGATTTAAAAATAATTTATTGATAAAATATAAGATAATCTATGAATATAACAATAAAAATGTAACTGTAAAATAAAATATCATAGATATATCGATGAGATATTATATTCTAGGTGAGTAAGATTCAATCATTTTGAGCAATTGATGCAAGAAAGCATTTTGATACATAAATATTTTCCATATTTAATAAAATATTAATAATGTAAAAGTAATTTTTTTCATAATCAACGCAAGCAAAGATCTAAAACAATAGAGCAACAGCAAAAGTACCGGTAAAAAAAAAAAAAAAAAAAAAAAAACAAAGAAAAGAAAAGAAAAATAAGAAAACAAACTCAATAATTTCATCATAAATTCAATATCAAATGTGCGCGCATACAGGAAAAAGGAAAATTAGATACGGCATTGGTAATATAACGGTAGCGTTAAAGATCGATCGGTTCGGATCAAGGTGGAGCGTGTCCGGAAGGAAACGCGCAGTCTCGTGGGCTTAAAGCGCCGATGGAAGGTAAGTAACGTAGGAGGATAGCTGTAGCGCGGTAACGCAAGGGAGCTCGAGTTATAAAGTGCCGATGTCGATGCGATAACGCCGCAACACACGTACACATAGACGCGAGCGCTCGCGCGATGTATAAGTAAGGCGTGCGGGAGCGTAAAAGCGCCTTTGCCGGCGCACGTCCCCTTCCCCCTTCCTCACCCCCCTCCCATCCCGATATACGTGTTTCCACCCACTCGCGTTTACGTTACGTATACGCGCGCACACGTGGATACGTAGAATTCAACAACGCGGGAGAGAATCTAGAAACGATAGCGTATTATATGACTGTCTGTATACGGCGTTATTCATTGCACTGGCGAAAATCTTCAGCCGCCGTCTCTTTCTCGGATTGAGATTGTTTGGTCATGGATTATTTTATTGTCGCTTGCTTTTAATTATTTATTTTTTTTTTGTTTTCATTTTATTGAAAATTAAAATTTATTTTGTTTCTTTAACGATACACAAAAAGATTGTTATAATTTAATGTTATTAACAATGAAATTAATATAAAATAAGCGATATTTTTGAAAAAAACAAATGATAAATTTTTATTTTAGTTTTACTTTATTTTCTTATTATTGCAAACTCTTCCAAAAACAATAAATTATTATCCTCTTTGTCTTCACTTTTACTGCTTTTCTTTTCCCACACGGCTTTTGATATCCTCGTCGGGTCTCCCCAATTTCCTCTCTCACTCTCAATTTCTCCCATATACACCAAGGGTCATTCTCTCTTCTTTTTCCTTCCACGTGCGTTGGCTGGCTGCTGGCTATTGCCGCGAGCCATTATTGTTTGCCGGTCAATTCCAGCTCATTTCGGCAAGTGTTCTTCGATTCGGAACCACCGCAAGGTCTGTTTCCCTCCTCCGTATATACCGCACATACACATACACACACGCGCGTACACGAAGATGTTTGTAATTAAGAGACGCGCGCGAACGGGGGCCGCAGAAAGCAGCGAATGCTTTTAACGGCTCGCCCTCGAGATGCTGACCGTTCGAGGGACGGTAACGACGCGTCGAGCCGGAAATGCGGGCGCACATGACTCGCTCTCTTTGGTATTACCCTCCGTGTAACAAAGGAAACATTTTTTTTTTTTTTTTTTTTTTTTTTGTTTTTTTTTTTTGGCAAATACGCGATGGAGAAAAGATGTTTTATTCGTTGTAAATATATTTTTCGTTATTGGTTAAACGAAAGTTATATTTAATTGATTATAGAAAGTACGATATTGGAATAAAGAACACTTTTAAATAATTGGAAAAATAATTAAAAATATTATTGTGTGGAATGTCAGAATGCAGATAACAAGTACTATGATTTATAAAATTGCTGGTGCAAAATTACTGCTCAATTTTTAAATACAATTATTTTTTTATCCGATTCGAGATGGAGAAAAATTGATTAAAAAACTAGAACAGAGAGAAAAAGCAAAATCAAGCTCGGACGAATACGTAGAAATTAAAACAATACCTGTTTTTTTATTTTTCCGAGAACTTAATTGAAGTAGCACCGGCTGAAACGATCTATCATTATGATTTCTATTTTTATTATTATTATTCCTTATTTTTTTCTTCTTTATTTCCGAACAAAGCCACAGCAAAATTACCAAGCTTCGTATGGCAGTAGGAAACAACACACGTATTCAGTATCATTAAAGATAAGCCATCAATGTTTATAGATCGTCGTATCATACCATCGCGCACTCGGCATATTAGTTCATTTCACCCTTCGTACGTACATCCACCCTTTGCCTTTTCCTCTCTCTCTCTCTCTTTCTCTCTCCGAGTCTACTCCTTCATTTTTTGCCTCCCGTGTATACAACCTTACAACACTCGCCATTGCGCGAGATTTCGCTAACCTGCACACGTATACACACGTATACACCTACATATATGTATATATACATGCAGCCACAGTCGCGCTAGTAGCAATTACGAATCGCGTGATTTGTGGCCGTAACTCTACGCGGGCACGGCCGCGCGGGAGCGTCACGAAGCCGGCGTCGCTTTTATATATCCATGCGCGCGGACGAGTATGTTTCGTTCGTCGACGAACGAACGTTAAACGTACATACATTAATACGTATGTGTGTATACGTCGGTATACCAAAGCATTGCTCGCGCGTCTCGCGAGCTCTAATGCCTCCCCCCCCCTCCCTCTTCCCCATCACCGCCAACCGATGTATGCCGGATTTCGGTAGAATTTGGTAAATATGCGCCAATAGACGCGCGGCTCTTTTGTTGCTACTTTTGTTACGTTTGAAATTTTATACGGCCTCACACAGCCGCGTTTACTTGTGTTAAATTGCTTTTCTTGAATTTAAAATTGTTTCCTACACGCGGTTATACAATTTTGTATTTTAGCGATGAAAATTTGTATTTTTCAAATAATCTACCAGTGATTATTTTTTTTTTTTTTTTTTTTTTTTGTAAAAGTATCGCATTCTATTATTTTCAATTTTTTTATGGATTATGTAAAATAATATATAATATACTTCAGAGCATTGGTTCACTTTAATTTGCATATATTTATTAAATAAGCTGAAATTAATTCGAAATTAAAATATATTCCACTTTGTGATATCAAGAATATTATTTTTCTTTCGTATCGAATCTTAAAATAAATGTATTAACAGGAGAATTTTATTAAATTAAAATTGATTTCAAACTAAAACGAACAACAGCAATTGAGCAAACGCATATATCGAACATTTCTAATAAATCACTGCACCTTTTCAAGTGAAAAAAAGAATGGAGAAAAAAAGCTTAAAAAGAATCGACTTTCTCCGGTTATCAGTTGTAGCAGCTAATTGAAATCGCTTGTCTATCTATCTCTTGATTTCGATCGTTTCCCAATACCTATAGACGGTTAATCATCGAAGACGAAAGGTAAGGAACAGCCAAGGTGAAATGAAAACGAACGGTAACGGATGCGCACGTGTACACGTGCACATATATGCATACACCTATCTTTAGTGTGACGTCACGAAATGGTGAAACATTTAACGTTATTCGGCTAAAAACTCAAAGAATGCCATTTTTTACTGGGATTTGTAAATTGGAATTCGGTAAATTTCGTGCCCGTGTCGCGGATGTAGCGCGCGAGTTTTTATTCATCCTAACGAGCGCCGGTTTATGTACCTGAAGTAACTCCGGCTCGGTTTGTACTTTGAGTTCCATTAGTTTCTTTTTTTTTTTTTTGTTTTTTTTTTTTTTTTTCTTGAATTAAAGTTACGCTTCGATAGGTATACCGCGAGCTCTTCGTCTTACTTCCGAAAAATTTGTTTCAACGATAAATATTTAAGACGCGTAAGTTTCACGATAATTTAAAAAGCAATTAATCATCCTTATCCTTGAGTCGGGAATTACAATGCGCGACGTAATCGATATATGTAAAAAGTCCGCATACATAAAGATTTTCTTTTCTCAAGTTTTAATTGAAAAAAATCGCCAACTATTAGTTGCCTCGCATGTTTAGCCAACATAATAAGAAATTCATTAACACTTCAGCAACCTGTTGACTTATTAAAGTGTAATACCGTATCGCATTATGCAATAATTTTTATTAATCATTGGCTCGACCCTTTCCGTTACCGTAAACAATTAAAACACCAAGCAATAATATATCTGCATTCTAGTACTATTTCCAACGTCAGCGTTCTAGCTTATCCAACGTTAATCTTACAGCGAAACGACAAAAGACGCGCCATATCCCGCGCGCGTTAAAGGCTTCATTTTTTCACGACAACTCTCGTAGATTTTTACACGATCCGCGCACAATGAATAATTTAACATCGCTTATCGTAAACGCGTACGAAATTTTTTACCTTATTACTTCGCCTCAACGACGATACCTTTGCCCTATATTCATTTTTCGATATTCTTTAAAGAAATGAAAAATAAAAGCATGAAAAATAAATTCAATGGCCCCCTGAGAGATTCGGCCGCGCGCAAGGTTTAAAACGCCGCGCCGTCGCCCTGACAACCGCCGCCTTGTTTGCCCTACTTCGGCACGCGAACGTTGCTTTTTTTTTCTTTCTTTCTTTCTTTCTTTCTTTTTTCTTTAATTTTTTTTTCCTTCTCATCGGTGGAATATGCTGTCAATGTGGAGGCGTATTTATAGTTTGTCGGCTTGATTTATTATACAACGAGCGACGTTTTATTTAATTTAAAATATACAATGTATTTTAAATTTTAGATAGCTCGGTATTTTTTTTTTTTTTTTTTTTTTTTAATATTTAAAAAAGTACGCTTTTCTTTCTTTTTTTTTTTTTTTTTTTTTTTAATAATTTACCGACAATTTTCGTTGACGAGGCAAAGATCAAATTAACGATTTGAGCTATTTTTATTTTTACTTTAATTGCCCGATGTCCGAGGTTAATTTATCAAAAATATGTATAAAAAAAAAAAAAAAAAAAAAACAGCGTGTACGGTTTTAGTTATTTAAGAATTAATTATTCTTTAATTATAACAAAAAACTCTTATTGAATGATAAACAAATTCATCTCACATGAATAAATCTTGTCACAAAATAATAGCCGCATACACACGAACTTGTTTGCTCGCCCATAGTATCCAATAGTGTGTAAATTAAATTAAAAAAGAAAGTAATAATTAAAATTTCATGTACGCATGTTCGTAACTAGAGAGAAAGTATATCCTTAATTAATCAACTTCTCTTCCGCGAACTCAATTATTTTGTGCAGAAGGACGAAGAGTTTTATTTTCGTTGAACCTCGCACTTGAAGATATAACAAGGATATTACAAACGGTCCAAATCATTCTCGATCGATAAACTAAACAAATTTATATATACCTTTACAAGGATTGTACATTGGTAAAGATCGTTTATTACCGAATCGCATGGGATATCGAAAAAAAAAAAAAAAAACCGAGCGTAATTATGATACCGGTGACGAGCTCAACGTTGGAAAAGTAAGGCGCGTCCGAGCGAAGGTTAAATTACGGGTTTGTTGATCGCAAACTTTGCGTTTATCGGTTATCGGACATTTTAAAGGCGATTTCCAATTTTTACTGTCGGTGGTCCATTCAAATTCAGATGTGTTATTATAAGCTTGCGTAACCAAATTTTTTACAGTTACGTTTAAATGTAAAATGAAAATGGAGGAATATTTGCTACGAAAATTGAATTTGTTAAATAAATCAAAAAAACTCCAGCGCAAAAATTGCATAAAAAATGTTTAATTAGTCTTTCGCAGTTTGTTCTTTCACTTATTACTGGTAATTTATCAATGCGGTCACGCAACTTTTTTATCGGCTTCAAATCGCGTATACTAATGAAGTATAAAAAAAAAAAAGGACAGAGGACAGCTAAAAATATTTTTTTCAAAGTTAACGTTCTAAATTTTTACGAATTATCGTTTTAACTCCCGATAATTAAATTAAATCAAGCAGCGAGCGCGAATTTGCATCCTTTTTCCAACTTGTTTAAAGCAATGTTGGATAAAAAAATCTTTTAAAATTCACCAACATTCTAAAAGTTTAATCTAGTTTAACAAACGCCATTAAATCACGAACAAGTCAAATAACTTACTCTGCCGTCTATCAATATATATATATATATATATATATATATATATATATACACACATACTTCAAACGTAAGACTTTTCCTCGTTTCGGTAAAAATGAAAAAAAAAAAAAAAAAAATATTAACAAAAAATAAAATAAAAAAAAATATATATTCAATGTACGTTACGAACGCGTGTCGAGCGTTACGCGTGCGCGTTATCCTATAAAGTGTATATACGCGCGGGCGCGCGAGCGAAGAGTTTCGATGTGAGATGAGAGGAGATGATAATAAAAAAGAAAAAGAATAAAAATCGTGCGGTGCACGCGCGAGCTGCCGAGGCATTACGATTTACCGTAGAGAAGGGGATGTAAGCGTATACACCTTTGCAACAATGTATCTCTCTCTCTCACTCTCTCTCTTTCTTTTTCTCTTTCCTCCTTTACAACTACGCGTGTGTATGTGTGTAGTGTTGCGTCGAGACACCTAATTATACGATTGTCGTTTGTACTCGGGCGAGAGTAGCCCCGCGAGATATCGTCGCGCATTGGACGCGTTCGTTTTCCGTCTTCTCCCTTCCTCATTGGCGAACTCTTTTCACTCTTACTTCCAGTTTCACGGAATAAGGTATACACATGTATACACGCGCACACGCGCACACGCGCTGGTATACAGGCAAAAGACTCGAATCGATTCTTTCTCGCGTATCTTTCTCTTCGACGCGGGGATATATACAGACACACGCGCGATCGCTCGCGCTCGCGACTTATATTCTCGGTGCGAACACTTTCCGTAGGTTGCTGCTGCCGGCGTTGCTGCCGTTGCTGCCGCGAGCTAAGAAGAAGAAGAAGAAGAAGCGGCACAAGATTGTCGCGCGATTAGCGGCGGAGCTCTCCGATGTCACGGCGAAGATGCATTGCACTCTCTTTCTCTCGTTCGTATACGAGCGGCCGTTATACATCCTTCGTATGTTAGCGTATGTGTATATGTGTACGTAACCGAGAATCTTTTGTATATGTACACGTGTACGGAGTACGCGCAAATCTGTGTATGTGTATATGTGAAGGTATGTAAGTCGAGGCAGGCTAACGCCGTAAGTGCATAATCGCCGATCGCATCTGCTTGCTTGCACTTTGCGTCAAGTCTTGCGCGCGCGAGCGAGCGCCTTTTCTTTCTCTCTCACTTCTTGCACCTTGTACAAACGATGTAAAAAGAGAAAGAGAGAGAGAGAGAGAGAGAGAGAAAGAGAGTGGAACCCTTTGCCACAGTACAAGAGCAAACGGAGATGCCGAGCGAGGAGAGAGAGAGAAAGAAAGAGAGAGAGAGAGAGAGAGAGAGAGAGAGAGAGAGAGAAAGATTGGTCACGAGCCTTAGAATATCGCACGAGTCGAGCGGTGCCTCGACGCGAAATCGGGAGCGCGCGTGTCCGGCTTGACTCTGTACACGCTTGCTTTTGCCGGAGCAAAGCGCACACGATGCGAGATTTCGAGAAAATGTTTAGTTTTTCTTTATTTTTTTCTTTTTATCTCTTTTTTTCAACTCGTTATGATTAATAATATACGCCAAAACAAAAAACTTTGCCAACTTAATTTATGATTTAGTGATTATTTTCTGTTTTTGTTATAAATATAATGAATAACTCTGTCTATTGTAATTGAATAACTTTTTTAATTAAAATGAATGTTATGCACAAGGCATGTCATAATTAAAGAAGTCGATAAAAATTTTGTTTCAAGTTAAAAATTTTTATTTAGAATTAATAAACGATCGAATTACAATGTTAAAACATACATTTCCTACACCGCATTTGTTTTACTTATAGATTAGCATATTTTTCGTTCCGTTTTATGATTAATTAAAAAGTTTTTTATCTTACATTATGTAAAAGACACATCTAAAACAATTGTTATTTTAGCGTATCAATTCTTACAAATATTAGCATAGAATGCCCGAAAAATTTTTTTCATTGCTCCTATTTATAAATTCACGTGTAGCTCGTATGGCATTAAAAATAAAACGTAAAAATAACACAATGTTTTTCTTCATCAAGCGCAACGAAATGATAAACGATCATTCATAATTTTCTCACAATCTACATAGATATGTATTCTCATCCGACAACGAGAGAGAATGAGGGAAGGGGGAGGGGGAGGAAGAGAAAAAGCAAAAGAAGCCGAACTCATTATGAATACAGAGCGAAGGTGCACACGTCGCTGTATACACGTATACGTACAAGCTACGCAACACACCCACAACGCGAAACAATAACTTTCTCACGCTTCGATCCCAGCCCCTTTGGTACCGGTAGCCGGTATACGTCTACTCCGGCGATGTCCGCGTATAAACATAAAAACATATATATATATACCGAACTATTTTATACGTTTATACGCACCTCCGCATCGCGCAAAAGAATCAGCGAAATGACAATGCGAAGGAAGGAGAAAAGTCGCGCGGTGCAGAGGCCGGGAGAACAAAAATTCTTCGTTTCGCAGAAAGATCCGCACACGCGTGCGCGCACGCGGGGAGCTTAACAACAAGAGCAAAAGTCGGAGCTCACCTTTGAAGAGGATCTCTCTCTCTCTTTCTCTCTTTCTCTCTTTCTCTCTTTTACTCTCCGGATAAGCGAGCGAGTTTCTCCTCTCTCGCGCATATTTTCGATGCGAGGGAATACACGGAAAGTAAGAAAGAGAGAATAAGAGAGAGGAGCGCAAAAGGTGCGCGAAGGAAACGAGAAAGAGAGGAGAACGACTTCCCACCCTCGTACATTTAGCTCAAAAAAAGAGAGGCCGCGTGCGCGCGCGCGTGTGTTTATACATATATATAGGTATAGAAAAGCACGTCTCGAGGCATATGTAATCGCCGGGGACGTTTGTATGGCAAGACGATGGCAGCTCTATCGTCCCGGGTTACAAAAGCGCGGCAAAGACGCGCCCCTGTATCTCTCTCTCTCTCTCTCTCTCTCTTTCTCTTTCGCTTTCTCTCCCCTCCAACTCCGCACGCGAGGGGGGCTGCTGTAGGACCCACTTGGGAAAGGAAAAATGTCTAAACCTCGCTGCCGCTTCTGCTGCTGCTGCTACTGTCCTCGCGCCGAGAGAGGATGCTGCTAGCTCGAGGATACCTATACGTAAACGCGCGTGTGTGTATGCGTGGATATACACGCGAGGAGATCGCATTCACAGCCGAGTTCCCGAGGAGGACTTTTGCGGTATGCGGGAGAGCGTTCGCCGTGCGACCGGTCTCTCGATCTCATCCTTGTTCTCTTTCTCTCTTTCTCTCTCTTTCGTCGGCGAGCGTCTTTGCCCGAGTGCCGCGAATGAGAAAAAGAGAGAGAAAGAGAGAGAGAGAGAGAGAGAGAGAGAAAGAGAAGAATGAAGGGAAGGAAGAAGAAGGAAACGAAGGACGACGTCGCTGATCCTCTCCAAGCGCTATGGTTACTCCAAGAATGAAGGAGAGAGAAGTCGTGCCGATTCCTCGAGCGACCCTGGCTTCTCTGTGTGCCGGTGTTAGTTCTGTTTATTCGCTTCCGACTCTGCGTCAAACTGGTTCATATAAGTTTCTGGACTCTACTGTTGCTTCGTGCCGGGGATGAGTCGCATCATGAATTTAAATTTCCGCCGATTTCGCGCTCGAATTATGAAAATATACGTAGGTTTGGTCAAATCGGTAAACTTTTCGAAACGCTTGCTTTCGCGATGGGTAATTTTTAAAGATACACACAACGTTGGGTAATTTGTGCAAAGTTTTAACAAAAGTTTATCTACGTAAACTTGAATATACGTACGAGTGGTCTTTCAAAATATGTACGAGCTCGTATAAATCAGAAAATCTTGATATGAAAGCAAACTATTCTACTTTTAAATTGCGCACCGTTACAAAAGCTTTACTTAAAAAATTTTCTTCGAAATACAAAACGCGAGGAATTTAGAAATTATCCCGTTAAAAACTAGACTAATCACTTATTACAAAGAGGTTTTCGTGTATACATTAAGCGCGTGTGCCATTTCTTCGAAAAAACAGAACGAGTCGACCACGAATTCTATGAAAACTGTCACGAGCATAAAAAATCTCCGGGAATAAGGAAAAAAAAAGAGAAAAAAATGAAATCAAGTACGCCGGTTATATGCGAATATGCGGCGTTAATTTGAGCGAAACAAACGATACGAAAGCACACAGATGTAACAAGGCAAAGTCGGTGTGTACAGAATTGGACAAGCGCCGCGAAACGAAGAAGAAGAGAAAAAGCGTACATAACGCATGATACGAGAATGGCAGTTCAGCAGCAATTATACAGAGAGAGAGAGAGAGAGAGAATCGCGCGCGTGAGCTGCACGGTGTGGATGATTCACCGCGACTCATTACTCAGGCAGCTTTTTACTTTAATCACATTAATGAAGCATTTAATCTCGCCGCGTGTTTTACAAGCCGCCGGTGTGTGGCCTATCTCCTTTCATACCGTTGACGAGGAGGATTTCTCTCTCTCTCTCTCTCTCTGTCTCTCTCTCTGTCTCTCTCTCTCTCTCTCTTTCTCTCTGTCTCTCTCTCTCTTTCTCTCTCTTTCACTCTGTCTCTCTCTCTCTCTCTCTACCTTTCTTTTTCTCGCGCGCGTATTCTCGTCGTTTCCCTCTTCCACGCTCTTTCTTTATTATTTTCTTCTCCTTTTCTCGAGCGTCCATTCTTCTTCCTTGAGGAGGAGAAGAAATAGCCACGTATGGCTAATAACCGCGCCTTGCTCGAGACCGTTTACACCTGCATAAAAGAGAGAGAGAGAGAGAGAGAGAGAGAAAGAGAGAGTGAGAGAAAGAGAGAGAAAAAGAGAGAGAGAAAGAGAGAGAGAGCGAGAGAGCGAGCGCACGCGCGTGCTTTATCTTGCCCTCAAAACGCCATTACGGTAATATAGTGGCATTACCAACGCCGAGCCTATTGGAATATATAATGCAGGGCTTGGATGTGCACATACGCGTATAATACGTACGTGTGTGGCTGCCGTTGCCGATGGCAAGAGCGGTACTTTTATATATACATATATTAAACGATGTATGTACCGAGTGATTCTGGGTAATTGAATGTGCATATAATATGAACGAACTTCACGCTTTTTTTTTTTTTTTCTTTGTTTATAAATAAAACACGTGTATACTTTACGCATTATAATGTACTTTGCTTCTTGTTCAAGCGCTTTACTATTTAGGCAAAAACGAAAATCGCTATTTAATTGAACGACTAAGCGCGAGCGTATGAAAAATTGGGCTGCGTTTTTCATTTTGGTTAAAAAAAAAAAAAATTAGTTTTTAAAGATTTAACGTGTCGATAAAATAAAGTGTAACGTTTTGATGTTGACATTGGTCATTGTATTTTTTTTTTTATTCGTTTTCTTTTTTTTTTTTTTTTCTTACGTTCAACGAGTTTGCGAGTTATTTATATTTTTCTTATTTTCAAAAGTCTTTTTTTTTCATGCGATAAAATCTACATGGAATCTATTTGAATATAAATTTTTCAGTTCATGACTCACTTGAAATTAACATACGAGTTTTCTATGTCAGCATTTTTTTCCAACATTATCAAAGCAATTACTCGATAAAAAAAAAAAAAAAAAATATATATATATATATATATATATATATATATATATGTGTGTGTATATAAAAATTTCAACTCACCGCGTTGTTGAATTACGACGTGAAAAATTACTAAGTAGTAAGTAATCAAAAACCTTCTTTCGTTTCGTAAATAAATAAAAAAATAAAAAGAAAGTAAGAAAAAAACGGGCACGAAATGTATCTCCTCGCAACCCCCCGTCAACTTTCATTCCCTCGCGCTGCTTCTTCATACAACGATCGTGAAACTCGCTTGCAATATTCTCATTTTGACAATGTCGCAGTGGGCTTGATGGGTGCTTACATTATGCGAGAAAAGGAGGATGACGAGCTCTGCGCGAGAGCGAGAGGAGGACCCTGTGGAGCTCCGCAACGTCACTTACCTGAAACAATAAATTACATACCGTTACATACGACTGCGGCTATCTGTACGTATATACGCGTTTACGCGCATGTGTTTATATACATGCGTATACATATGTATGCACACGCGCACACGAAGGCGCTTTGATTTATGCTCTTATGACCGCGATATCCACATGCATATATGCGCTCTTATATGCGTATGTGTGCATGTAGCATATTATAACGCGGTTAAATCTATATAATGCATGCATAAATATGTGTGTGTATATATATATATATATATATATATATATATATATATATATATACGTATACAAGCTTAGTTTGCGCGAGGCACGCAGGCACGCGTTTTATGCATTAACGCGCTTTTAAACGCGTGTAGGCCGGCGCCGGCAATGTCCTCATATATGTATATACACGCGCGTGCACCAGGAATTTTCCAAGTTCTCCACTGAGGCACGGTTCTGTTACATTGCGCGAAAGGATTTGCGTTTGTTTTCCAAGAGAGAGAATGAGAGAGAGAAAAAGAGAAGGGGGGTGGGGAGAAAGACCGGACTCTTTCTTGTTTGTCGGTCATATTAAGCCTTGTATTTTTTAGGTGTAATCTACCAGCTGTATTTCTTTAATCTCGAGTACACCGCATACCGCCGGATTGTTTTCTTTCTTTTTTCATTTTCCTTTTTTGTTTTTTTTTTTTCATGCGCAACTTTGTATAAGCTCGTGTACTTTGTCATTAAATTTATTTATGTATTTAATTGTGCTTTTTCTTTATTTGTAAACTTGAAATGGTAATTTTTTTTAATTATATTTAACTAGACGCAGGAAATTTAATTATTACCGATAATAATTTAATGGATATTTTATGAAAATTTAAAACCAAAGTACACAGATTACTATTAATACTTTTTTGCTAACAATAAAATGAATAAAATAACATTTAATTTTTTAAAAGTAATTTTTCTTATTGATTTTTTTTTTATTTGATAGTAATTTACTATTTTAATAAAAACAATCATTATATGCATTTAAAATTAACATTAACTCAATATAGTATTTTTTATACAACCATAAATGAATCCAACAAATATTGAATGAAGTGATAAATTGAAAATTGCAAAAAATAATTTATTACAAAAAAATTTTCAAACTAAAAGTTACATTTTGACAGGTAAGATCGAAGTCGAAATTAAAAATTTTAAAACCACAGCAAATCTTATCAACTGAATGAAAAAAAAAGTTTAAATTTAAAATTAAAAGACGCATACGAAAAATTATAAAATAATTTGAGAAATATAATAAATTACAAACCGGCTGATCAACGCGGAACTTGTCTACTTGCGGTGGCGCGCGTGACAGTCGCGGCGCATCTGCCAATCGAGCGTCATCGAAACATTGATTCCACTCGCTCCAACATCCCACTCGAGCCTCCTTTCTATCTTTCTCGATAGACTTTGATTTTAAAAATGATAGGATAACACACTCTTTTTTTTCTTTCTTTTTTTTTTTTTTTTTTTTTTTTTCTGCCAACGTTGTTCACTTATTCAAAACACTCGGCGGTAACGGTTGACTTATCCGCGCTGCATAACCACTCGTAACCATTCTTCTTCGAATCATAACCGAATCAAAACAAAAAAAGAATGACCAACCAATATATCTCTCTCACTCTCTCGTATATAATCAATCATCACTTTGGTAGAAAATAACAAAAAAAAATCGTATAGAATATAACTAAAACAATCGACCGATCTAAATCGTAAAAAAAAAATCGGCAAAGAAAAAGCGAGAGGGAGAGAGAGAGAGAGAGAGAGGGAGAGGGCGAAGCGCGCGGACCGGCAATAGCACAAGCAGCGACACGAGGTAAGAAAAGGAAGCGCGGCCGCGCGAACGTATACAGAGAGAAACATAAACCTTCCCGGGCGCGAGTCGGCGCATAAATATAATAGAGGAAGCCGGAGAGACCTCGTGATAGTCGTCTCGGCATTGCCCGGCACAGAGACCGAGAACCGTCACGAAGAAGGGAGGTGGGGTGGGGGAGTTGAGGTACATATAGTTCTCTCTCGCGGATGCACGCGCGGGGGTGGGGTGTCTGTATACTCTTTCTTTCTTTCTCGCTTTCTCTCGCTCGCTCGCTCGCTCTCTCTCTCACTGAGAAAAACGAGGAACACCATGTGAAGAGGCGGCTAAAGTTCCACTCTGGGTGGGGAGAGACGATTGCTCCCTCTCTTTCGGAGGCATTTTATATGTGTACGCGTGCGCGTGTGTTTGTACATGTAAGCACACGCACATATATATATATATATATATATATATATATATATATATATATATACACACATAAACGAGACAACACGCCGGCGTGAAGTCTCGGAGAATGATCGATGGGATTCTGCGCCGTCGCCGGCATGGTTCCTCTATTCTGTTTTCCCCCTCCTATTATGTTCTCCCTACTATGCGCAGCCCTTTTCCCCTTCCCGATAACGGGCGGCGAGAACACGAGGACCGCGGCTCGACCTTTCTCTCTCTAGCTCTCATGCTTCTCCAACTCTCTTACTCTCTCTCTCTCTCTCTCTCTCTCTCTCTCTCTCTCTCAACGTTTGTACCTCTCCTATGCGTGGAAACGCGTGCGCCGGAGAAGAGCGAGCACGTGGTGCACCCGAGGTTCACGATTATTTCTGCAGATGGAGCATCGAACGAAAGGGTCCCGAACGCCATCGAACGGTAAACCACGGAACCCTGTTGTAGGTCGAAGGGCACGCGGCGGGAAACCTTTGGAATTTGAATAAACGATGGAACGATTAGACGTTCTCGTTGGATTAAATAAATATGGCTGATAAAATTTTTAATTATATTGTTAACAGACGTTTCATGTAATCTTTATAAATTTATATTTCTCGTATCGTGATTCAGATTAATCCATAATTTAAAAACATTTTTACAAAAATAAACTTGATTAATGTGAAATTACTTTTTTTTAAAATACTCTGCCAATCAATATAAGATTTTTCTGATAATCCTAACTATATTTTTTCTTCTTGAACTTCAAGTCGTTTTATAGTATATACTACTATCCTATATTCTTTACAATACAACCTCACTTATTAAGATCGATTAATTATTCATTAACATATAAGAACACACTGTGAATGAAACTTTGACATAATATATAAGAACACATTATGCATAAAATATTTATCTAAATAACAATAAATTATTATTATTTGGCAATTAAGACATTTTTTTTTAAACTATTTGTAGTAAAGTACAAGCAAAATTACAATAAGCTATAAAAAAATGTTAAATTATTTACATTTCATCATCATATGTAACTCAAATCACAATGTGATTCTCGTACATCAAATTATCGATCCTCAATTAATATACAAGACAGCACTTTTCTCAATCGCAATCTTATAAATAAATTAAACCGCTGCAATGTCAAACTCGCATCGAATAAAGAATAATTTCTAACCACCCATCGACTCTTTTCGCTCCACTCTGAACAATATTTTGCGAACGTCCGGATATGTCCAACTCGCCCGGTTACATCGCTATTCCAACGGCGCGTTATGGTTTCTATCCGTCCGGAGTGCATGCATCATACACGCGATAGGAATACAATCGACGATAAAATCGATCGCCGCGGAAGGATGCGGCTCATCCCGTTCGGTAACAGATTCCTCCTCCTCCTCCTCCTCCTCCCTCTCCCTCTTCCCTTCCCTTTAACCGCGCGGATGGTATACGTACACGCATTCGAAGTTATTCGCGGCTAATTAGATTCGCCGCGTATAGTTCGATGGCGATACTTGCGTTGACAGGCGACTCACGATCGTCATCGTGACTAGTTGGGAGGAAGGGAGAGGAGGGACACCACATTTTCGCTCTCGATCGTATACAGTGTCAGCCGGGGAGACGCGTAAAAGCGAAATTTCACTTTCGCACCACTATTAGCGTTATCGCATACGCGCGATCGTAAAAACTTTGGACGCGCGAGGTATTTGTTAAAATACGTCGATCGCGTAGACGTGAACGTAAGCGCGATAAATATCGACATGCGCGCAATTTTTACCCGTTTATCAGGAACTTGAAGATGCATGCGAAAATTGATACGGAAGTAGTTATAAGATATTGAAAAGTTCACATGAACATGACTGTAGAGTACGAAATATTGTAACGATTTTTTATGATATTAACTTTTTTATTTTAGTTAAAAATTAGTTGAATATAAATAAAAGATGATTTTTTTCTTTTTATCGCTGCATATATTGTTTTAATAACAATATTTTCATAATATTATGGAGAACATAACAATGCAAATTTAGCAAATTAAATATTTTTCATTGTTTACAACTGAATACTTTCGAAGATTTATTAATATATTTAAATAATTGTGATAATTTATTTATTTAAAATATTTTCAAGAAACTCTGATCATACGAAAATAGGAAACTTTATGAAAAAAAAAAAAAAAACGGTGCAGGTGTGACTTTACGCCTTTGTCCAGTTTGACTCAGTCGATACGATAAATCTACCATATTGACATCCGGTAATAACTTTGGACTTGTCTAACATTTTTTGTCCGTAAAATATATTATCTTCGGAACCTGTTTTATTTATTTTATTTCTGTATATTTTTTTTAGAATCATTGTCAAAATTAATTACTTCTGATGAAATACGACCGCATATACTAAAATTTACACAAATATGATGTTTAAGTACTTGATTAATTGCCCTTCATTGTTTATTCGAGTGAAAAAAACATTAAATTTATCAATACACAATTATTTTTTTTGTTTGTTCTTACTTTTTAATAACATTTATCGTAATACATTAGCATTAAGCTCGAATAACTATTTTATTTTTCCTACACAATCGAAACCGTATAAAAAACCATAAAAACAGAAACAGAAGCGTATCGACTGGCGCTTCTCTTTCTCTCATCTTGGACACATAAACAACTCCAAGCATTTCGTGAGCGCGCGCGCGCGTTCGCAACGCGTCTGCCGACAGATGCTTCTCTACACATACGAATTTTTCGAAAACGCTAGACTCCGTCTAATTTCTAAGGAATTTCCCCCGATCCAAATTGCTCACGTGTACACTGTGAGGTTTAGCAATCTCGCGTGTAAATTGCTGACGAAACTCGCGCTTTTTTTGTTCATGTCTCACGTAGAACGAAAAAGGAAAGAAAAAAATGAAAATTGAACGAGTCGCCGATATTTTTACAGGCTGCGGAATACCGCAAATTACAAGTGGCTACTACGTCTAACCATCGTCTGATTTTTATAAAACTCGCATCTTTGTCGTTTGTTATTAACATTTATATATGTATAAATAATCAAAATCTATGCTTTATTCGGACAATCGAAACATATACACGTTCCAATGGCCGCTAAGCTTTGGCGCACGTTCATTATATAATTAGTCTTGAATCGCACGTGTACTATTCTCAAATATATAACTCCGAGCGCCTCTCGTCTTTCTCTTCGCTTCTCTTCGGCCGGCGTTATTTTATAGCCCGCGGAAAATAGCGCAAAGCACGACAAAGCAATTGATCAATATAGCGCCACCGCACACATACACACGAGCTCAAACGTACACGTATATTACTCTTGGCTTAACCCCGCTTCCTCCCCTAGCCACTCCCACTACCCACTGGCTATCTATCTATCTCCGTCTTTCTTCGACAGCGCCAAAGAAGTGCGAGTGCTAGGAAGCGCGTGAGAGAGAGAGAGAGAAAGAGAGAGAGAGAGAGAGAGAGAGAGAGAGAGAGAGAGAAAGAGAGAGTGAGAGAATAGGAATTTGTCCAAAACGCGTATGTATATCTATACGTTTATAAATATAAGTAAGCGTGTATGTATCAAATACAACGAAAGGTAAGTTTGCGGGGGTGCAAAAGGGACAGGAAGGCACAACGCGCAGCCCCATAACAAGTTTCTTACTCATCTTTTTCGTTCAATAACTCTCCATCCAAGATGGCCACCGCGGTCGTCCCTCATTGGCTGGGGGAAGGGGTGGCCGAGAGCGAGAGAGAAAGCAAGCGAAAGAGAGAGAGAGAGAGAGAGAGAGAGAGAGAGAGAGAGAGATAACAACTTGTGCCGGGTGTTCGAGGGGAATCGAGGGGGTACGTTGGAGCTCTGGGTAAAGGGGGTTGGTTGGTCGGAGAGGCAGTGACGCCATCTATCTTCCGTTGCCTTGGCTCGGCGTAACATAAGGCAAGATAAATTGCGGGATCTCCCGGGTTCTTGAACCTTTCTGGCAAATTGCATAAGAATATCCACCCCCCACCTTTTACCTATATAGCGGCTTCTTCTTCTTCTTATTTCTCTTTCTCTCTCTCTCTTTGTATCTCTCTTTCTTTCTTCTCGAATCTCTCTCCCAATTCCTCTTTTCCCCTTTCGTACCTTTCTTTGCCTTTCTATCTCTCTTTGGTCTTTCCCTTGCCTTTTGGATTCTGTCCTTTTCTTTCTCGTAACCTCATGGCTCCAATGGAATTGGAATTAACTCGAATAAATCACCCCCCGAGGTTCTCTCTTTCTCTTTCGCTCTCAACTTGTGCGAGCGAGCTGGTTCTCTTATTCCGGTGCGAGAACGTCGTCTTTCTCTTTCTTCAACTCCCGCTTCTCATTTTTTTTTCTTTCTCTTTCGTTCGCACAGCCGCTCGACGCTGAGTTAAAATTTCTTCCGTTACAATAATAGCGCGTGTCTCTTGGGATTAGCTTGGAACGAGAGAGGAAAAGAGTGAGAGAATGAGTGAGAGAGAAAGAAAGAGAGAAAAAGAGAAAGAGAGAGACAGAGGAATAATCTAAAGGGACTCCCATATTAATGACTGCCATGAAAAAAATACGACGTTTAAATTTATTGACCAAAGTTGCCATCGTGGCCTCTGACGTCTTTCAACCCTTCCACATTGTGTACTTATATTTTTTACATAATCGGTTGGATTAAAAATTAAACCTTCAATTAATGTGAAAGATTCCGGTGCAAATTAGTGGAAGCTTTATATACCACCTCTTGTATTAAAATGCTTTTAAAAGTAAGTTAAAATCTTAAAACGTAAGCCATTAATTTTAAAATCGTTATAGTAAGAAAAAAATTATTTAGCTTTGAAATTTTCGTTATTTAGATATCGAAAAAAATTGTCTTATGCAAACTAACATTTCTGACAAATGAAGATTAAATTTTTATGGATTATTATTATTCAATCCATTTGTATGAATAAATTTTTTTTTTTTTTATTAATTTTTAAAGAAAACAAGTTATTATATATATATATATATATATATATACACACTTAGAAAAATAAAATCATTTTAAATAAAATACATATACAAAATTAATTCGATATTTTTTAACTCTCTAAAAATAATAATAATAAACAAGGAGTCGGAAAGGTTTAAGGAAACACGCAAGTTTTGTCGACAAGGTCATTTTATATCCGCAAATAGGTATACCATAAGTGTCGCATTCACGCGCGCGCGTTGGCGTTCAGAGAAAGAGAGAAAGAGAGAAAGAGAGAGAGAGAGAGAGAGAGAGAGAGAGAGAGAGAGAGAGAGAGAGAGAGAGAGAAGAGAGAGAGAGAGAAGAGAGAGAGAGAGAGAAGAGAGAAAGAGAGAATATTCGCGCGTAGGGGTGAAGTAAAAGATGCCACGTACGCATGTCCTTGCTTATACGCGTACATATACATGTGTGTATAAATACACAAGTGAAACATATACAGACATACGCAGACACACTACGCGTACGAGACATGCAAAAGATACACGTAAAGCGATCGAAGAGAGTGAACCCGCTAGTCATTTCGAGAGCCATAAAGCAGTGCTGGCATCTGGGCTGCTAGCTTCTTTTGCGTGCACATACGCATATCTATACGTATACGCACACATGTGACTACGTATACGTTTGTATGCACGCGGAGGTTTCGGCTCGCGCGAAACAAAACCGCAAAAGACGAGTTACAGCTGTATATAGGTATAGTATAAAACATCGCGGGATATTGGGAAGGCGCGAGATATTCGCGTAGCGAAAGAGACAGAATATGAGAGAGAAAGAGAGAGAGAGAGAGAAAGAGAGAGAAAGAGAGAGAACGCGTGCACACACGGCCCATTGATCGAAAGAAGCTTCGCGCGCTCGGTAGGCTGCCCATGCCGCAACTGTTCACGTCCCCCTTCTTCTATTTCTCCTCCCTTTTCTCCGTTCTTCTTCTCCCCACCCTCGCGAGCCTAGCTCTCTTTCTCTTTCTTTCACTTGCGTTAAATTTCTCTCGTTCTTCGCTCGAACAAGTACTCCTCGTAAAATTATCGTTTATCGCTTGCGTTTCTTCACAGCGAAGCGGCCGACTATTTTGCATGAAAAATGAGTGCGTTGTATTTCGCCGGAGAGAGCTTTTACTTTCCGGAAGTTGCATGTCTATATATATATTTACGTGTAACTACGTGAATGTTACCTCGCGTTAAATTTCACTTTTCGATGAGCTGTTTATTTACCGATTTTAAGGGATGGTTTTTAATTTTTTTATCCCTTGTATATCTGCGTGTACATTTAGGTTTTGCAAAAATTTTGCGAATAGTATTGCGTTTTTAGCGGTTAAAATTATAAATTAAATTTTTAATTACGAACATAAATACATTTTTTTTTCTTTATAATATATTTATGTAGTTTTTTATTTATTTTTTAATATCAATTTTTAATTACACGTATTTTAATTCTTTAGGTTAACAGTCTAAGCACCTTTACATGTTTATTTATGTCGAACATTACATAAATAGATTGAAATGTATAAAAACTAAATTACAATAATTGACTCAATTGAAATATCTACATCTAAAAATTCAAGACATTATGACATTAATAAAATAATAAAAACATATAAAAAAAAATTAATATTAATTTATTACATAAGTCAATTTTAATTCGAACACGTGTTAAAAAAGCATACATATCCACATATCTACAATTAAAATAATTGTCATATATCACGCGGGTTGGTTAATGCGCCGGCAATTAAAAAAGAAGCGGAAAAGGAGGAAATGCAACCGAAGAGCGCTCAAAAATGAATCGATTAACGGAAAAAGGATGACGAAACACGAAGACTCGGGCGCGATAAAGCCGTTAATCACATCCATCTTATGCAATTGTAAATCCGATAATGAAAGCATGCGTCGGTGAACTCGTCCCCGTCTATCTTTCATCATGCAAGAGAGAAAGAGAGAGAGAAAGAAAGAGAGAGAGAGAGAAGGAGAGAGAATCAAGGCGCGCGCGGAAAGTGCTCGATTCCCGCGTGCGCGCACGCGTATACGGTTGTGCGAGGTCAGTGTATCCGCCGGCGGCGAGCTTTACGATTTGTTTACCCCGCACTGGGTTATGTGGGACCTGGTTATATAGCTGAGTGTGTATGTGTGTATGTACGTGTGGAAGGTATATGTACGAGCGAGCGGCAGGAGCCATGTGATCGTCGGGCATAAGCGCGGCTGTTATGCGCTCGTAAACCGAACCCCTCCTGTCCTTTTCTCTCTTTCTATCTCCTCTTTCCTTCTTTCTCACGTTTGCCGCACGGATCCCGTCACTACGGTGTATACGTATATACGCTTCTCTTTCTCTATCGTGTGGGTTACACACACTTACGTACGCGCGCACATACGAACGTACGTAGCGGCGGCGCGGCAATGCTCGTAAAATCG